>CP092094.1:13820000-14100000 GCA_029203775.1 Neoneuromus ignobilis | reverse complement strand
ACTAATAACTAAATACATTTCAAATAAATCAAGAAATATTAGTGTTTATAATAATGATAATTTATTTTTAAAAATAAATCTCTTCTTCAATACAGTTCTTTTAGAATAGCAAATAATTTGACAAATTTCCAAAAATTAACTAGAAAATATTTTTCATACTTTTATATAATTTATCCAGAACTACTAATAAATTTTTGGTTTGAATTTAAGTTTTTTAAGTATTATCCATTTTTAAAACTTATATATAATTTGTTAACATATTTTTATGAGTCTAGGTGATCTTGTTTTCATTTACAAAAAATATTTTTATTTGATATCATATATATATATATATATATATATATATATATATATACACATGTTCATGTGACGTCAGTTGAAGAAACTGAATCATAAATTACATTGTTTGAAAACGTCTGCACTAATTGTTACGGACAGGTGAATAAAGAAGGTAAATCACTCGAAATTAATTAATACAGCTTGAACATTATTCACATATATTAAATAAGTGATGCAGCGGAGCAGAAACGAGACAGCTAAATGAAATTGCGTCTGTCTTCGCGCACCTGAAGAGTTCTGCTTTCTTGTTCGAGTTTTAATTTTATATTGTATTACACATATAAAGACATACACACACGTATACGTAATTAAAGGTATACATATGTACACACACATGTATACACTTATGCATTATTCGATTGCTTTCGCGAAAAATCGACTTCGCGTGTAATGAACGTCTGTTTGTGTATGCGAAAGTATATACATTGAAATGTGCTCGTGTATAAATACCAAACATCTGTGGTGAAATGTATCAGTGCCTTCGCTGATCTTGTGATTGTAACATCAAGAAATATGAAGATTCTGGTGAGTTTATTTACATAGTTTTCACATTTGTTTATTGTTAACTTTTTACTGGTGAAAATAAATCTATTCGATTAAACACCCAGTTCATGGTACATAAAATAAATCTAGTCATTTCAATCACAAATTATTTTCAAAAACATTGTTTTTTAAAAAAATTAGTATATTTTGAAAACGTGTTACTGATTTGGACATCTTTGATTACTACCAGTTTAAAATAAAAAAAATATTTTAAAAAATCATTGACATTGACTCGATTGAAATAAAAGAATAGTGTTTTCTCAAATATAGTTCAAAATTTTAATCATGATATTTCACTAATCAATCAATATTAAAACACACTTTTGTCTTTATCTAAAATGAAAAAAATCAAAATTTTAAATGAAATCAGATATTACATAGTTTTTTTTAATAAAATAAAAAGTAAATCTAAACTGTTTTTTTAAAATAATTATATTTTATAACTAAAATACACTTTTTGAAAACAATTACGAATTTTTTGACAATAATTTTAATAAATGAAATCAAAATATCTTAATCTTTCAAGAAAATACAAGTAAATATTAATTATTAAATACCAAACAAAAAAATATTATATTTTTACAATCACTAAATCAGATTAATAAAAGTTTTTTTAACAGAAAATATATTAACAAAAAAGGAATATTATTGAACTAGTTTACTGTTACTGTAAAAAGTTGCAGGTCACTGTAATAATTCCAAAAAAATATATTTAAAATATTTATATTCTTTCTAATATTTACTGCAAAATAATTACATACGAAAATATTTTACATTATTGCATTTTCAAAACTTTCCTAAAAATAAATATTTATTTTTTTAAACTCAATAAATTCACTAAACAAAAAATTGTAACTATGCAGTGAGAAAACTTTCAAATCCAAAAAGAAATATTTTAATTTTTTATTATACAATATTATGTTCCAGATAAAATGTATAAAGACTGTATATTTTAATTTTATATTTATATTATGAATAAATCTAACTGAAATATTGATATTTTATATAAAAAATATTTAATCAGTAATAAATCATAAAATAATATTCTAAATTTTCAAAAAATAGTTATAAATTAATTTGTAGTGTCAATGAAGTATAAATATAATAACACGTTTAGTTGTAAATATCAAATTATATAAGAAACTTGTTTTTGAAAAATGAAAATGAAAGTTAATTTATGATTGAAACTTGTGACTACTTATGTACTTGTTTAGAAAATAACAACAGATGACATAAACGAGAAATAGCTATAATTATTATAATTCTATTATATCAGCAATTGATATGTAATGAAAACATTTATTTATAGAAAGCAATTGAGTTTCTTTTTAATTAAAAAAATATTTATAAATCAAGTACAAATATTGCATTCACTAACTTCAAGATACTTAAAAAATAAAATGATGGGTATATTAATTGAAAATAAAATATTTCAATGCAGATTTGCATATCCGCGTTAGCCCTGGTGGCACTAGCTGCTGAGGATTCTAAGAAGGCAGAGCCTCAACAGGAGAAGAAACAGGAGAAACGCGGTCTTCTTGGACTTGGCTCCCACGGAGGATTCGGCGGAGGATTTGGAGGTGGACACGAAGGAGGATTTGGAGGAGGACACGATGGAGGATTCGGAGGTGGACACGATGGAGGATTTGGAGGTGGACACGGTGGAGGATTCGGTGGTAGTGATGGTGGTTTTGGTGGTGGTCATGGTGGTTTCGAAGGAGGACATGGCTTCGGTGGATCATCTAGCGGTGGCTCCAGCCACGGTTGGCAACCAATCCAAAGCGGTGGTCATCATCACGAACACGTTAAGACCGTTGTCGTAGAAAAGAAAATCCCTGTACCATACACTGTTGAGAAGAAAGTACCTTACACTGTTGAAAAGAAAGTACCATACGAAGTAAAAGTACCAGTACCACAACCGTACGTTGTTGAAAAGAAAGTCCCATACACTGTCAAAGAGTACATTAAAGTACCATATTCTGTGCCACAACCTTACACAGTAGAGAAGAAAATACCATATGAAGTTAAAGTACCAGTCGATAAACCATACGAAGTAAAAGTATCAGTTCCTCAACCATACACCGTCGAAAAACACGTACCTTATCCAGTTAAGGTTCCAGTGCCCCAACCTTACACTGTTGAAAAGAAGGTTCCTTATGAAGTGAAAGTTGAAGTACCTGTACCTCAACCCTATACAGTTGAAAAGAAGGTTCCATACGAAGTTAAGGTCCCTGTCGACAGACCTTACACCGTTCATGTACCTAAACCTTATCCAGTCACTGTTGAAAAGAAGATCCCTTACACTGTCGAGAAACCTGTACCATACCAAGTTAAAGTACCAGTTGATAAACCATACCCCGTGGAAGTAAAAAAACCATATCCATACCACGTGAAAGTACCTGTACCACAACCATACCATGTTGAGAAGAAGGTACCATACACTGTTGAAAAACCAGTCCCTTATCCAGTGAAAGTACCTGTCGATAAACCATACCCTGTATACAAAGAAGTACCATATCCAATTGAAAAACCTGTACCTTATCCAGTTAAGGTCCCAGTACATGTACCTGTTCACGTAAAATCACATCATGAAGAATCTTCAGGCGCCGGTTTCGGAGGACACGGATTCTCATCTTCAGGAGGTCATGGATTCTCATCTTCGGGAGGTCATGATATCTCCTTGTCGGGAGGACACGGATTCTCATCATCAGGAGGCGATAGTTATGGACACCATCATTGATTTGAATAAAATTTATAGTTAAAACTCTACCTCTACTTTATATTTACATAATTGTTATTATTCTACGCTTATTTTGTATGTGTGTTTTTTTTTTGTATCACAACTGTATATTTTTCCATGACTTTTTTCGATGAATAAATACAATTGTACTAATAAATGTTCTGATGACTATACAATTTGTAGCAAACAAGTAGAAATAAATAAATTTTGTTGATAATAATGGTTTTTTTAATGTTTTAATATATTATTCTCAATTTATATAAACTTTAATAAAAAATACAGCAACACTTCCAAATTACACAAACAATATATATATATATATATATATATATATATATATATATATATATATATATATATATATATATATATGTAAATATGTATGGGTGTATAAATAAATAATACCAATATTAAAAAATTTTTTAAGAGTCACTTTTCATTGTAAATACATTATTAATTAGAATTATACAACTAAAACATGTTTCGTAAATATTGATATACAAACAAATAAAATGTTTGTTCAAAATATAAACATATCAGTTTGAGTAAATATTTATTTTTATATTTTTCAAACATGATAATTATTTATATAGTTCATAATCATCAATAAAGTAAAGAATTTTATATCACAGTAATTTGGAACAAACTTTTTTTAAAAAAATATTCGAAATAAACGAGAATCGTTAGTATTTTAATCAGTTTTGGTAAAATTCAGAAAATTAATAAATCGCTTTTTTTACTAGAACATTTCAAATAAACTAATTGTATATTGTAAACCATTTTCATAATTTTTATTGTAAAAAATATTTACATATCTTATAATTTATAACCAATCATTTATTTGATAACATCCAAATGATTAATATCATGATTTTTTTATTATTGTTGATATTATTTATAATCTTTTGTAATTGAGATGTTATTAATTTAATCGAATTAACTGTATTGTATATTGTATATATATATATATATATATATATATATATATATATATATATATATATATATATTAAGACATTAAATTATAGACTTGCCTACACTTATTTTATTTTATATAAGAAATTAGAAAATCTAATTACAATTAATTGTATAAGAAATTAATATCTTTGTTGTCTGCAAATTGTTCAGTGAATAGAAAATATAAAAATATCTAATTATATGTTAAGATATTTTTTAAAACAAAAACATCTGTATTATATAAATATGTATAGATATATACAATGTATCTAATTGCTTCTCATATAATTTTCTAATCTCTTACAAAGTCTCAACAGTCATTTTGTGTCAACACAATAATTAAAACTATATCTCTATAATTATTGTTCGTAGAAAGCACCACACGTCAGCAATCAATTCAATGCACATCGTTTCTTCATTACAACTTCTTTGATTTGACCGAAACTAAAACACATAGATGTACATATGCCGTTCTGCATTTTACAATTACTTATGCTACTGATGACCGGCCATGCATGCAAACAAACTGAAATAAACTTATACTTGCATGACTTGGAACCACTAGTTCTATATCTTTTCACTTTTGTTTAAAAGTACGTTACTCTGTATGGAACACAAAAACACGGAAATTAATCATTTATACTTGAATGTGCATATTTAACTACATTTTATACTATATGTATATACTAGTATATTAGTAAATTAGTATTATCTTTCGGTCATACCAATTACTTATTTTGTTGAAGATATTTATTAAATTATTTTAATTAGACATAAATATATCATTCAAATTAAATTTACTTCAAACTATGCTGAGTTAATATTCTAGTAAATAAAATATTTTAGTAAAAAATGAAATATTTAATAATAATAATGTAAAAATATTATCTAATTAATGTGTTAGTTAGAGTTTACATATAACAATTTATCAAAAAGTTATAATTTACCAAATTGAAGTTTTAAATTACATTAATCTAGAGGATTCTCTACTTTGTTGAAAATAGATATTAATAGTTATTTTTTAAAAATATATAATTATTTATATCATTAATAATTCAATCTTGATATTATATGAATACATTTTTTCAAAAAAAAGTGAATCCTTTCTGTTAACTGGCTTCTATTAAATTAATTAATTATTTTTAAGTTTAAATATACAACAATTATAGTTTAAAAATTCATCACTATTTCCCATTTCAATCTGACATAATATAATTATTTTTACATTATTTTGTTATTTAAAAATTTTTAAACAATTTATTTATCTTATGTTATCATCTTTATATCTCTATATTATTTGATATTTAATAGCTCATTTAATCTGTACCAAAACTCTGTTGTATTCATAGATGAGTAATAGCACTAATATTATTTTTTAAATTATTTATATTTCATTTCGAAAATTTAATTGTTAATATAATATATATATATATATATATATATATATATATATAGAGAGAGAGAGAGAGAGAGAGAGAGAGAAAGTAACACAAAAACATATAATATTATTTGTCTCATTGCAATTTTTTGTCTTCTGTCGTTAAAATACATTGCTAATTTTTCTTTAAGATTTTATGATGAAAAAAAATAATTATTGAAATGACTGAAAACAATCAAAAAATATGATTTTTATTTTCCTTACATTTTCATAATTTGAGAATCAATAAAATAAAATCATTTGTCTCTAATGTATTTATTTTATATTTAAATAGTGCCTATAATCGAAATACTGCTATAGAATACTAGTAGTACTTGTACTCGTACATCGGCTCGATCGTTTAACTGTTGAAAACATTTTTCACGCTCCGTTGCGTTTAACGGCACCAACGTCAGGTTACGAGTCGCGACAATTTTTACTTTAATGACCGCCCCAATTGTCCATTATGGCCGTTGTAATGGGTAATGGCGGCAATTAATAACGCGACACCCTTCGATCCCGGCCGCGCATTAATATGACTCGATTAAGTGGAATTTATTGGCGTTGACAATCCCACCGCGTCGAGTTTAATTTCAAATAACGTTTTCTACCAAAAATATGTTTTTTTTTTGGATTAAAAACATTTGTTTGTTTTTTATTCAATGTGGGTTATTATTCATTAAAATAATTACATTAATTTTAAGTTATTCTTATTTAAATACTTGTTCTTAAATCAATTATTTTAATTGGCAAAATGTTAGATTATAATAGAAAATATCATTTCATTTATTTAAATATATATATATTATATGTATGTGCGTTTGTGTATACTTGATATTTTACAATATTTTTTAGTGATACAATAATAATATATTTATAAATATCATTGAAAAACAAAACATGATAAAAAAAATCTATGAGGAATACAATTTCATTTTATAAATATTTAATGTAAAATTTCTTTGAATTTTTCAAGATACAATTTTTTACTCTATGGTTTCTGTTTACTCGCACCCATGTTTGTGTTTTCATATTTAAAATCGTCGAACGTCGTACAATATTTCTGAGAAATTTCTTTTTCCTAATATATTTATTGACCGTTTAATTACAAGTGAAGTTTTTCATCGTTAGTCTCTTAACCGCTAATCTAATTAAGTCTAATTAATAATAAATTCAAAGGCCCGCCCAACATAAATGTCTTAATAAATATTTGAGTCGGTAGTGTATCATATAAAAGTTTTATATCACAGTAAACAATGTGTACATAAACCATAAAACTTCCTTAATTACACTGTGCATATATATATTTATATATACACAACTTTTGTAGTGAAGCGCCTGCAGCTCACTCCTGTGGCCCGAAAATGAAAACAGGATTAACATCAGCTACGAAATATAACATACAATAACATACATAAATAACATTGCGATTATGTTCTTTCTGTTTAATGCATACGTACGCCTAATATAAAACAAGATCGTTGAATACAACTTACACTTACACACTCCTATACACACACTTTATAAATATGTGTGTGTAACGCGGCACGGAACCCGTTTTTTACGCTACATTTTTTTAGTGTACAAATTTTCTTGATTTATCGGTACACCAAGGAAATATTAATTGCATCAACTGCGGGAATGTTTATTTTTCATTGCACATTATTAGCGAATAATACTGTACGCCGCTGTGAAATATGAGAAACTCTAGTTTTATATTCTGCTCGTTTGCAGAATAACATTGACCTCACTTGAATAACGACAATGGCAACGAAACTTCTTTCAGTATATTTTATTTCTACGCGAATATAAATTATTTGGCGCTCTCTTATTTCACTACATTTTCTTAACTAAATAGTTCGTTTTCTCCATTCTTTTGCCTTCTGCTCGTATTTATAATAATATCATCTCTTTATAAATTATATTTTGTCGTAACATTATTTTCTTAAATATTAAGAACGTCAATGGCACTGTAAGAATATATTTCTTTTTTTAAAATAAATTCATTTTCTGTTAAACTCTTTTAACTTTTAAATTTATTTTAATATTTTTTCTCTAGTTTTTTATATATTATTTTTAATTAAATAATAGCTACATTAATTTAATATCTAAAATTAATAAGTTTTAATAAAATGAATAATTTTTAATTATTAAAACAAACACTTTCGTATATTTGAAGTAAAATAATACAATTTTCTGATTTTAAGTATTCACAAAAATAATATTTTAAAAACATATTTTTTTAAAATAATAAAATATCCTGATAATAAAATATAATAATCTCCCAAAAATAAGAATCCGTGTCCTCCAAAACCTGCTCTACTAATTCTCAATTACAATTAACATAATTGTATTTAATGTCAAAATCAGTCCATTGATTTTTCAGTAATTTAAAAAAGTGTTTTTCATTATAAAACAAAAACAAACTCTTAAAGTACAGATTCTCTAAATCTAAGGATTATATTGTAAAAGCTCGGTTTAAAATAATCCCTCGTACTTACAAGCAGTGTTCCGAATTTGTTCTAAACGAGTTTATACTTGAAACGAGTTAAAAAGAATTACAAATATGCATTGTGCTTAATTACATAGAACGAGTCGTTGCACTGTATTATTACGAAGTGCATGCTTTCGAATCAAATCCAACAAAGAAAGAATTATACTTTTTTATACGTGTTATAATGAAAAAGCACACAATTCGTTAACTTTTTAGCACATTTTTATACAAAAGTACTTATTATTAGTGTTAATTAAAACATCTTCTTCTAATTATCAAATAATCCTATAAAGTACTTTGTGGAAAATGAAACCAAAGCAAAAATTTTATGCTTTATCATTAAAAGTACTAGTAAATTTATTTTTTATTAATAAATAACAAAATAAGAAGTAATCATATATATATAAATATATATATATATACATTGAACAAGTGAGATATTTAAAAAGACATTTTAATATTTTTTTTCAAAAAATAACATCAAGCCCCATCGTAAATTATCTGATGAGTGGCGGTCTACGTACGGACGACGCTTTAAAAGCGTCGGTGGTTCCCTTGCTCTAACGAACTGGAAAACTTCCTGCTAATTAAAATGCACCAAATTAGTTGATTATGATTCATTTCTACATATATTCACACGTTCATTGTTAGTTTTTTGGAAAGAGAATTCAGTGTTTGTTCGAGTTAACGTAACTAGAATGCAACGCTTCAATTCATTTATGATATTTAATAAAATACGTCGTTAAAATATAGGGTCATATTTTTCCCAAACCTTTTTTAAAATATATGTATTTTTAACAGATTTAGAAATGTAATTTTTTTTAAAAGTACTTTTTTGTATGTGGAATATAAAAATTATTAATTGACATATCAAAAATATTTATATAAGACATATTTTTAATATCTGTTAAAAAAAATATGAAAAAAATGTTTAAAATTATATATATACATATTTGTTTGTATGTGTGTGAAACTAAATTATTTAAAAACTATTGAAAAAAATCCTAAACAAGTTATTAATAAAGAAACGATATAATTATAATAAAATTTTTATACATAATTAATAAAAGAATAACAAATCGAGACAATAAAATAAAATATAATTTTAATTATCGTAATTTGTTAATATTTTTATTTGGAAAGTCATTTAGAATCAAAATTAACTAAATGATGTGTTTTTTATTGTCTTAGATTTCAAATATAACATATTTATTTTTATTACACTCTTTTACATATACGTAACAAAAGTAATTATTAAAATATAATTAACAAAATAATTAACTTGCTAAAAATTATATTTATAAATCGTGTAAAACAACTTACCGCAATGGTTATTAACGATTCAACAAATTTAATGATATAAACTCTTATATAAAAGTAAATTATGGTTTTAATTTTAAATTCTTTATATATACTAGTATTAAATTTTTTTTTATTTTAATTTAAATCCATATTTTTTTTAATTAGAAAATCGTTTAATCTAAATGTATTTAAATTTATGAGGTCTAATATATAAATTTAATATATATATATATATATATATATATATATATATATATATATATATATATATGACAAATATTTATATTAAATTTTTAGAAATTCTGAAAAATCCATAGTATAAAATCCAATTACACGAGCTCTTAATTAATACATCTCGAAATGAAATAATTGAATCGACTGATGCATCTCACCGCAAACACAATATTGTTTTGTATATTTTCTATGTTTATTTTTTTCCAAAAAAGATTCCAATATTATTTATGTATATAATCGTATCACTGTAATCCTATTATTTTAGAACTAACAATAATTTTACAATGTACAAAATAAACAAGTCGCGAATATGGAAATGTATTCGAAAACCAATCTGAATTTCATATGATTTCAATCAGCAGATATATTGAATTGGTATGAATTTATGAATTTTCAAAATATATTTGTGCTAATAAATGACAAACTGTATAATTAAATATTATTAATTTTGTTATAAAAAAATTTGAATTTTTAATCAGATAATAATTAAAATTTATACCTGAAATTATGTTTTTATAACAATTTAGTGATATTTTTAATTCAATTTTATTTCTAATTCTAAATATTATTTATTATTTATCACATATAACTCACTTTCCTTATAGCTCCATATATCATAAATAAAAAAATATTTAATTAGTGACAAAATATTTACAAATTAATTATTTGATATATTTTTTCTTTCAACCTTTGTACAGTTCTATTGATTATTATTAACAAAATTTTAATTCTAAATGCCATATCCTCATTATGTTAATATTTTTATTTCAAAAAATATTTTCAAAAAAATAATACCTTCTTAAAATTCAAATTCATGATTACTTAAAAATCTAATAATAGTTGGTGAAACTTAATAATAAATTAGTATCGTTTATTAAAAATTATTTTTTTTATGTAACTCGAAATAAAATATTAAATAATAAATCTTTATATATCATTTTAATATCTAATATTTTATATATAAAAAGAATATTAATGATAAATAATTTAAATAATAAATTATATTTCAATTTTAATTACACTATTAAGGAACATTGAGTAAATAAATTAAAATGGATATAGTCATTAAAATAAAATTTAATATTCAATTTAAATAACCATTTGTTGGTACGTTTTGATTAATTGAACAGTTTTTAATCTAGAGATTTATTTATAAAAATATTTTGATTATTTTAAAATAATCACACACATATAACTTTTATATATATATATATATATATATATATATATATATATATGATATAATATTAATGCAATATAAATCAAAACCATTTATTTTTACATATAACAAAAATATTTTACTAGTTATATCAACTATTAAAATATAATTAAAGTATTTCTCATTTTCATAAATTGTGATTAAACTACAACAATTATCAGATAAATCTCATATCTGATATAAATCTCATTTAACAATATTAATATAGAATTAAATTTTGACAGTAATATATTTGAAAAACTTATTAGTTCATAAATAAAGCCTGTTATAATATTTGAAATATATGATCATGTTTTTTTTTAGAAAAATCACTATGTATGCTACTAAACATTCATCATTGTAGGAAACGATTATAAATAATTTATGACATTCATAAATTTATAGATTCACTTTAATGTAAACACTGTATAAAATGTTACTATCAAAAAAGAAAGTTTTTTAAAATGAAATAGAGGTCCAACACAAATGGTCAAATTTATCTGAATGGAAATGATGATTCAGTAATTTATTAGGTCAGTTTTTAACCAGATATAATTTACGTTTACCATTTTTTGAGGTATAATTTCTAAAAAAATGTTTTTAATTATGTTTATTATCACGTTTATTTTAACAAAGATATTAACACTCCAAATATCACAATTAATTCATCAGTGTTTTATAAAAATGAAATTGCATAAAAACGTTTATATTTGTTCTTTTTTATTATTTATATATATATATATATATATATATATATATATATATATATGTGTGTGTGTGTGTGTGTGTGTGTGTGTGTGTAGGTATAAATTTGTGTTTGGTCTAGAAATTATTGCAAGTAAAACATGATATTTGAAAATAAATTAAAAATTAATACTAATATTAATTAAATGATAAAATATTTGATAATGTAATACTTTATTTTTTAACTAATAAGAAATTCTTCAAATTTTAAATATATACTATTGAAAAATATTAAAATTTTTAATTTTAATAAATGTAATAAGCTCAATGAAATGAAATGATAATTAAGTTTATTTTAGAAAAATTTGGAATACTATTATTTTTATAATTTGATTATTCTGGTATTTCATTACCTATTGAAAATATGTTATAAATATTTTTTCTTATATTTTACTTAGTAGCTAAATTTATTTAATCTTGAAAAATATCACTATTTTAAAATATATATAGTAATATAATAATTTAATTAGACATTTACGAAATTTTCATTATTAAAATAATATCACTAATCATTACAAAAATTGTCGTGAACTTTTTACTTTATTTAAAGATAGTATAATAAAAATAATATTGACCTTGAACCGTAGAAGTTATTATGAGCTTTTTGATCCATTTTGATATGTATAATAAATGAAAAAATTAAAATTAGTTTATTAATGACTTAAGTATGTAATTTCGTCTAAGATAGTGTATCTGTTGATCACAATTATATTTGAGAACACAAATAAACACACACACACACACGCATATATATATATATATATATATATATATATAAGTATTTTGGTACGCCTTTTGTGCACGGTTATATTTAAAGCACACAAAACCCAATTAACGTACAGTACAGCAAACAAATCATTATTAATTCTGCAAATGACATATAACTTTTAAAATATACGAGATAAACTTCATTCATTATATGTACATGACATATTACCTATGTATTTATTATGTTGTTTCGTATCGTTCGTTTTATATTTATATTTTAAAATTTAAATATAAATACAGAACGGCGCTCTCAATTATATCGAAACACAAAGGGTAACAATATTATCTCGTGACGATAAAAAAATGTATGTGCACGTTTTTATTCGTCTGTGCATTGTATTGTAACATTGCAATGTGCAGTGAACATTTAAATTCGTTTTATAATATTTTTTGTATGTGTAATAATATCCCATTGTGTGAACATTTTGTGTCTATTGATATGAATACAAAAAAAAACTAGTTCGTTTAATTGGTGAAAACATATGTGTTAGAAATAATAGTTATAATTTTTCTTTACTGAAACAACTTTCCCTGATCAAACAATTATTTTATGGTACCATTGTACAATTTTATTTTATTGTTTAGAATCGCTTGTGCAAAAAATATATCAATTTTATATTTATTTATAAAAGTTGTACAGTTTTATTTTAATTATATAGATAACATCAATTTATGTAAAACTTAATTTATGAAGAATTTATTTTTAAACTACAATTAATATAATCTGATTACTACAAAGTATGTAGAATTTAAAAGTTATAAAAAAATATATTTCTATTTATATTAATGAAGTTCTAATCAATAATTTCTGTTTTCTATCGATGATTTGCTCTTGTAGCTGTACGAACAGCCAATTTTTATTTTTAATTCTTATTATAATCTTTTTAACGTTTGTTCTCTTTTGAATCCATGTATATATATATATATATATATATATATATATATATATATATATATATATATATATATATATGTGTGTGTGTGTGTGTGTGTGTGTATGTGTATGTGTATGGTTATAAAAAGTAAAACAAAATTCTGCTGTATTTTTTAATATTTTCCTTTTAATTAATTCCTGCAAAGCGTCTGTTAACATATTAATATAAAATTTATAATACAAGGAAACACTAGTATTGATTTTGAAAAATTTAATCCTAATCATAATACATAAAACAAAAATTTACATTTCCTATTTCCTAAGTATTCCATAGGCTATATTTGTATATATATATATATATATATATATATATATATATATATATATATATATATATATAAACAAAGAATATGCAGCTGCAAGTCATATCCTTTCTATATTCAACTAGAAATCGAGTCATAACATTGAAACGGAAGTCACTTTTTGTTTCGTAATCTCCGGTTTATCTATCGATATAATACTATGTGACATACAAGGGAATTGAATTTTTCTAGACGTATCTGTTAAATATAATACGTGTTATTTTATGCTTTTTTCTATATTTAGATAGTATCGTTATATTTTATCCAATTCAAGAATTTCGTTTCTTCAGAGAGGTTGTCAAGCTTTTCTCTCAACGAACTTTGATTGTATCATAGAATGTTATATATAAAAAAATATTTTTAAAAATATATTATCAACCATATTTTTTTCTGGAACACTCGTGTTTTAATTATTTTCGAAAATTGTATTTTTAATATAGTTGTTTTAATTAAATTTATAAATTAAAAATCATTATTTGATGATAATGTACTCAGTCTATTTTTTTAAAAAAATAACAAGTAATGTAAAATAGTAAACAATACTTTCTTCGTTAACAATTATATTTTTTCTCATCAGATATTTTTTTAATGAATTAATTACATATTACAAAATATTATTTAATTTCCTCTTAATTTAATTAAAAATAATATTTTAATGTTTATATTTCTAAAATTAATAATTAATGATAGGTAATAAAAATAGTTTAAAAAATAATCAAAAATTAATTAAAAACATTTATCACCGACAATAACAGACAATTTTATATAACTGAAAAACTTCATAGGTTTATTTTTTCTTTTTCTTCTAACCATTTTACTTGTTTAACATTTGTATTTCAAGCTACGTGCTTGTCCTACAAATGAAAAATAAAGAATCAATTCAACAATCATTCAAATAACTCAATATTTCCAATATGCAAGTCCATTCCTACGTGCAATATTGGGCTAAACTGAACTGTTTTACAAGACTATATAAAATTTTTCAACAATTGAATGTATTGCACGTTCCAGATGCAGATCTGAAACGGAAGCAATGGCAAAAAAGGAACGTGACGTGCAGGAACAAAAAAAGAAAACTAGCACGGCTGATGTTGCCGTCACGTTCGGTTGATATCACTGAATGTAGAAATGATTTTGAATTGTGATGACAGCGAAGGAGAAATCAATTCTCGAACGAATTTTCTTATTTCTGACCCTGTGCCGTCGAACAACATTATACATTGAATTCGTTTCTCGACACCTTAGTAATAATATTTTTTTCCAATGTATCTGTTTCTTAAAAGAAAATCGAATAAATATTGACAGAGATAAGAAATGAATATAAATATTGACGTTTCAATTTATAGATCGACAAGAATTTATTTTGTTTTATGTGAAAGTTTATTACACAGCAATATATTTTTTGTGGATCAAAAATATAACATATTTTTCAAAAAAATACCATATAGGCCAACGATATTCTCTATTTGAAAATTCTCCTAATATTTAATAGAAAATTAATAACATGAATGCTCAATAATTTATTCGAATACTGTTTTATCAATAAGATGACTTTCTCATATCATCCCTTATTTATCTTAATTAATGATGTTTATATAAATAACATATTTATGCACTCCATTTAACTACATACCACATTCACACACATATATATGTATATATAGGTTTGTGTATAT
Organism: Neoneuromus ignobilis; assembly: GCA_029203775.1. NCBI lineage: Eukaryota > Metazoa > Arthropoda > Insecta > Megaloptera > Corydalidae > Neoneuromus > Neoneuromus ignobilis. Next base: position 14,084,352 of record CP092094.1, on the reverse strand, counting down.
ACATATTATGTTTTATAAACAGCGAACAATAAAGTTTTCCGAATTCCAAAATGACATTTTATTTACAATGGTACGAGTTATTGCATCAAAGAAAACCTCTGACCTCAATGCTGCATTATTATTATTCCATTGTTCCAGTTCGCATTGTGAAAGTTTACTTTTGAGGTCAGAGCTAGTTAGTTCGAGCTTCCTAAATGTATTATTTATCAAGAATTTCACTGCAACTCAAACAATACTAGATATTGTCTAGTAATTTACTCCTTTGTATGTTCACATGCACGTTTATACATATGTACGTGCATTCGAGAGACCACAAATTGGCTTATGTGTTTAGTCACTTAATATATTGGTCTTTAGTGAAGTGAAATATATATTGAGAAAACACATACACACCCACACATATATATATGTGTGTTTGTGTATGTATAAATAAAAAAATATCTTTAATAATATTATATATGGACATAATAATGTTGTAAGTCAATTAATTCTTACATATTTAATTGTTAAAATAATTCTTAACGTGTTTAACTGGTAAAAGATTTGTACTCAGTCATTATAATTACAAAATACATTAATCAATTGAATATTTTTTCTTGATTTTTATGTAGTAAATGTTCTTATCTATCTATCTATTTTCATATAAATTCAATCATTTAAAAACATTTTTTTTTAATTTTAATTAGTACAATTTTTATTCTTAAAAATACTTTCATTATCTCATAATAATATATTTTAATTTAATTTAAAAAGATATTATATTACATATATATTCTGTATATTTTTTAAATAAAATTTATAAATTGTTACCCATAAATTAATTATTATTTTAACATTTATATTTTATAAGTTAGTATTATATTTCCGCTTAACGACGAAGTAAAATTTAAATAATATTTTTTCATCGAGATTTATTCATACAAAATATATATTAGGAAATGTTAACGTAAGCGTTAAATAACAAAACAGCAAAATGTTATTTTTTCCATAGCCGAGAATTAATTAAATAATTCGTACAGACGACTACCCACTTTTGAACAGTAGGTAGCAGGTCGAGTACAGTGGCAATGGTACAGGCAGCAGTTTTAGTTTACACGAACAGAACATACTTGGAAGTTTAGAAAAGAAGGATATGAAGAAATAAAACTTTTTGATTAGCTCGACGGCGTTAGTTAGAAAGTTTCCTGTCTACCTCTATGTTTCAACTCTGGAAAGAGATGCGCGACGATCAAAACAACCCTTCTATTCGCCACTTTTCAGTCGTCAAGATCACTTTATGGTGAAGGTGTTTGCTTTCTACTTGTTTTTATTCTTCAGGAGTGAATTACTTTGATTTCATTTCCCTCGTATGTAAATACATACATACATATATATATATATATATATATATATATATATATATATATAAATGTGTGTGTGTGTGTCTACGTTTGAAATTTTCTTTCAATCCTAATATTAATAATTTTGTAACTGTATTTACTTAATTCCTTTCTGTAAATATAATCATTTTCATAAATATGGTTTTCGTATGATAAAGTTTATATAAAAGTACTCAATGAATATCTGAAATATATATATATATATATATATATATATATATATATATATATATATAAATATACATACATACATAAATTTATTTAAATACTACTCAAAGAAAATATTAACGCCAGAATTGGTTTTGATTAGATACAAATATATATAAATGTATTTTTAAAAACCTAATTGAATGATTAAAAAATATCTAATTTAACAGACTTTTAAAAATCTATTTCTATCTAAAATAAAATTGGTATTTTATTTTTTATCAAAAATTTGTATTATTCTTCTAAAAATACTTTGTTACGAAAATAAACTTAACTTGTTTTAAATGTTACATAAGGTAGCTTACAATTTTATTTTAATCATTTGATTTAGTACTGAATAATAATCAACAAGGCATCAAAGCAATCTTATGTAAACATCAATTTATTATTCAAAAAAACATTAGAAAAATGTTATCCTAATGTCAAAATCTGTCAAAAAAATATTCGTGCTAATAAAATTTTCCATTCGACATAGAAAATTTTAAGTATTCGTTCTTATGCATATTAAAATGTACTGTAACAGAAGATAAACTGCTAACGTAATGTCAACGAAAACGTTTTAAACGTGTCAAACAAAAACCACAACCGTGTAACTTAACCTTGCATTTTCGTTAAAATGAACACTTCACCTACATGTACCGACGAAGATTCCGAACTATCAAAAGAGGCTTGTGTATCAATTCAAGGAAGTATACCGCTGTTACCGACCACTTTATCGAGAAGCTGTGGCACGTTGAGTGGTAGCTCCTTGCACGCATTTCCTTCGGACAGTACGCAACGTCGAGAGAGCGTGTCGTGCACTCAAACGCAACCGGAACTTAGTTTCTCGTTGCTGAATCTTACATGTTCCGAGCGAAGTCTGACGTATCCGGCCTCGAACGGAACAAACAAGTCAACAGTGTCCACATCCGGTTCCGTTCTCTGTAGAATCTGTCACGGTAACACCGCTCGCGAGCCACTGATATCGCCGTGTGACTGCAAAGGAAGTCTCGCGTATGTACATCTTTCCTGTCTGGAAAGATGGTTGAATCAGACATCGCGAAATTATTGTGAACTATGTCTGTTTCAATTTAATGCCGTGCAAAACAGACGGTACGGATTATTAGAATCGTTCCGTATTTGGATTAGACATCCTCAGAATCGTTCGACCCTCCAATCGGATCTGTTGATTACAGCGTTGTTGACCATCGTCACAGGAGGTCTAGTATCAGTGTGTTTATTTGGAATGCAGTATTTTATCATGGAGAGTGAAAAAATCGGCGTACCAAACCTTTGGACGAAACTATCGATTTGTTTTTTCCTTGCAATTGTTATGGTAGCATACATGTTCACACTGTATTTGTTGATCAAAGATCATTTTATACCATGGTATTATTGGTGGAGACATACAGTTAATGTAAGATTAATACTGAACAATTTTAATGAACAGCCCTGAGTACAAGAAATCGATATTTTATATGAGATAATTTTGTACAACTTTCTAGTTTAAGGTTGTAATTTATATATTTAGTAAATGCAGTTCAATAATTTATTTTTATTTTTTTTTATAAATATTATGGTTTTTATATAAGATCTAAATATTTTACATATAATAATTGATTTAATATGAATAAAGATTTAGGTTTAAATAATAAATCATAAAATTCATTTTCACTCATATATTATTGGATTTAATATTTTGTTAATAATTATATTAATTCACTATTTGATTCGGTATTAGGGAAATTTCACTTTAATACAAATAAATCACTTAATTAATTATTTATTCTATGACTACGCCACAATTATTAAAATGCTGTTTAATAAAATCTGAAGATTTTATAATGTAGCCACTCTCATGATAATCAAGAAATAAAATGAACAATAAATTTCTAAATACGTTTATAAAATTAATTTTGTTATACTGGAAGTTATTTTTGTTAAGACTAGAATATTTTCTAAATCTTTTACTATTTATTTTATAGATGATAATATTTTCTTACCTAAAAAATTAAATTTAAGATACATTATCTATAAATAAAATAGTTTTAATTTTTTGTTTCTTTTTCATACAATAATTTAAATAACTACTGATTATATCAAAGAAGTTTGAAATATATATTAAATAAATAGATATTTTTTCACAGATATTTATCTTTTACTTAAATAAATAAATTACTCTTTTATCATTCACTGTTTTAAAAATGTATTTTTCTTTTAAAGGTTATATATATATGTGTGTGTGTGTGTGTGTGTATGTGGGAATATATATAAAAGATATTTTGAAAATATAATTATTATTTTCATCTTTTAAATTTCATTAGTATAATTTTCAATATTAAGAGTAAATCCTAAAATCATTTTCACATATAATTTTTAATAAAAATAAATTATTTCACTAATAAAAAACTCTAAATAAAATTTTGTTGACAATAAAAATATATTTCACTATTTGTGAACAAAATAAAATAATATATAAAGGTAATGTCACAAAGATCTACAAGATAATTTTTATTTTATTACCGAAGAGTGTGAAAAATTTTGAAGTATTCACGTGCGTTTAATCTTATCAACGAAATGTAACAATTTAAACGGTAAACAATGGTCACAAACAATTAAGACGTAAGACACGTTGACGACAATGGACGAGTATAAAACGGTTTTAATTGTCCAATTGTTGCAGCAGCATCAATTTGTCTCCGAAATAAAGTCATTTAACGTTTTAATCTGTCGAGTGTTAAGGAGTTCAAAGTACGCGACGTTGAAAATGTTGAAAACATTTGTACACCTCAATCAGCCTTTATGAAAATTCTTGTGAAATGGAATTAATGAAATAGATGTACGGAAAGAAAAGACGACACGGAATGTACTCTTTTACTTTTAAGATTTTATATTCGTCACGTCTTGGATTATTAACAATAACAATAAAGTGAATTCAAGTAGAAATTAAATATATTGGCATATTATGACACGAAAAAAATTTGCATAATTATTAAACATTAAAAAAATTATAAACAAAGTATTGATAGTCATTTTAAATATTAAGTTGAAGTCATATAACATACATTTTAAAAAAAAAATAGTTTCTTTTAATATCATAGAATATTTAAACAAATTAAAATAAAGAACAATTATATTAAAATTTATTTTATGCTAATTGTCTAAAAATATTTTTATAAATTATAATGGAAAAATATTCAAATAATATTTTCTTTTATTTACTATATATGTGTATGTATTTAACTTTATATAAAATATATTTCGGTAAAAATCTTATTTAAGTTAATACCAAAAATTGCGATGACGAAATACAAAATTGTCCCGGAATTAACTACAGAAGAACTGAGTGGTACGGTGTGAGTTTATTACTCCACCTCTCGTACTGTCGCGTTGTCTTTTATCAACGCTTATATATCACAAGAAAATATCATTTAAGCATAATTTTCGTGAAAATTAAAGCGTTTCCAGCGCAGGAGTTTTCTCAACAACACAATATAGAGATGAATATAGTATGAGTGTACCATGCAAGTTACGAACTGTTCGTAACAACATAAAGTACAAATACGCGACCAATGACCTTCAATATATATATATATGTATATTTGTATATATATATATATATATATATATATATATATATATATATATAGTTCTATATATATATATATATATATATATATATATATATATATATATATATATATATATATATATATATAGTTCTTTGGACGAGTGGTCTTTTATTCATGAACGACATACAATGACGGAGGGTGAAAATCTAAAATTTTAATTGAAAGCTTTACAATGTAAATTTATTGGAGAGTAACTGAAACGTATACGGGCTTATTTTTTTTAGTCTCGAATATTTAATTTGATATTTCGGTTCGTGCCGTAATTTGATTTCATTGTTCACGATGGAAATATTTTAGTTTTAAAAGGTTTCCGTATACGAATTTTTGATTGTGACAATGTCATAATTAGCATTAAAATTAATACGGAGAATTTTTGTGAAATTGTTATGTCATCTTTGGATATCTGTTTACATTTCTACATGTTATATTTTCTTTGAATTTTATTTTGAAGTTGATTTTTATTATAACATTTTTTCTGGTAATCGAATTTGAGTACTCAAAAATATTTTATTACTTTTAATGAACTTGAATTATAGTTATCTGATCAGTAATTACTATAGCTTTTGTACAAAAAATTCAAATGGATAAAAACAAGATAAATATTTTTTTAAATTATATATCACTTTGTGTAATAATTGATAACATTGAAAAATAATTTTCAAATAAAAATATCTTTCTTATAAAAACAATTCGTTTTAAATAAAAAATTAAAAATATTTTTTTGAAAATTTGCTAAGAACACAATCATTTTCTAAAAGTGTCTGAAATTGTTTAAATTGAGTAAATAATATTTTTTTAAAAAAAGGTAAAGTTTAAAATTTATCTTCAAAGCTCATTGAAGCAAAATACCACAAAAAACATTTTATATGTAGATGAGTTGAATAAATGTCTGTGCATCGTTTTAGATTCGTTTTTATGGACTCTTTTTTCGTCGATACGAATTAACTGTCTGTGACAGAAAATTGACATAGACTAAATCGAGATGAAACGAATTGTCGATAACATGTGTCCAAAGTACTTATAAGATACGTTCGAGTATCGAAAAATGGAGCAATAATTATGGATTCGCCGGAACTCGTTTATTTCATATGTCAGAAGCGTTTTGTCATGAAATATTCACGGTGTTGTGAATATATTTTATGATGAATAATAAATGTCAACAAATAAACAAACGTGTATTCGTACATACACACATATAAAAAGATATATGTGAAAACACATACAAACACGTATACTTTTATGTAGATACAAAATTTTCAACGAAATTTTCGTTCAACTTTTCATGTTTATTCGCATCGATGAGCATGTTAAACCAAAGTTATTTTCCATATACATACGCAAGATTTACACACATATACACTATTGAGACTCGTACTTATATCACACGTATAGATAAATATATACGGACAGGTTTTGCGTACATTCTACACATGTATGCAAAAACGAATGTCGACAACCAACAAACTTAGTCGGCATTATTCTGTATACTTTTCGAAGCCCCTCGAGCTTCAAAAACCACTTGAGAATTCAGTCTAGCAAGAAACACACCGACGTTAAGAAAGAAAGGAAGGTGAACGTATAGATTACAGAGCTTTTATAATACTTTTGATAAGGTCGGGTGCACATTGGATCCTTTGGAGGGAATCATCAAACCTCGGAGCGTATTCCACAATGACGGAAAAGAATCAACTCCACATTCGGACAAATCTTTTAATGTCATATTTCTTTGTTTAAACTCAAATAGCAGACATAATTCTTTTACATTAATTATTATTTTATCTTATCAGAGGATCTTTAGCAGTTTCCAATAATTACAAATATATTAAGTAATATTCAATAAGTAGTAAAATAATTTTATGCTTTAAAAAAAAGATTAATACCATTTTTAAAAGTGTTAATTAATCATTTATTTCCTGATGAGCATTTTGATAGCCATTTCATCATTGTTAAAATGATGCAATATAAAAGTAATTAAAAGAATATAAGTAAAAAAAAATTTGTTGTTCCAGTCCAAAAGTAATTACATGTATTCTTTATACAAAAATGAATATACCTTTATAAACTGTTACATTTCGTTTACTGGAGGCCTGTATACATGCACAAGATGTACATCGGTGAGCAAGATGTTGAAACTTTTGTTCGTACGTCAATTATGTATGTTCCGTTCAGATAAAGCTCTTAAGATAATGCGATGCATTGGTGTACACGGCTGCTTACAACCTGAAAGATTGTGTAAATTTATTTATGAGCTTCACACTAGCTGCTACTCAACACCATTCGAACGCGACACGTTTTTCGGTGGGAAGATTGATGCACGGCTATCGGGATATACGTCGTGTCTGTCATTTGTTTCGAACACTCGTTCGTTCTGGGAAACCGGGATGAGAAGTGTTAATAGGACTATGAGGTTACTTCCGCATTGTCGGTTCAGTAGAATCAATTATTTGGATTTTTGAAATATGGTTATTGCCCAACAACCGCAAGCACTTGTCTCATTTATTAAACATATTTGTATTAAAAAAATAATAGCTGACAGATATGATTTCTTTTTGACACATTTTCATTTTTCTTTCTTTTTTGTATATACTTTTGTTTGAAAATAAATCAATGTTGTATATAGAATTTTATATTTGATTAAAACTATTTGAAAAATGAGTCAAATTTGATTTTTAGATTTATTAATATTTATAATTTTATTTTTTTTCCATTACTCTTTGGAAAAATAAAACAAAGTATTTTATAAATTAACTGATGTCAATACTTGTATTAAATAAATTATTGTAATAATATACTAGTGTTTCTTCTAAAAAAAACATAAGCATTAAATTTTCATTTTTAATTTATTTTAAATTGTAGCACTTATTAATATTTACCATTTAAAATTTCAAAAATAATTTATGTCTTAGTAAACACTTCAAAATTTTAAATACTAATATTCTTTGATTTTTACTATATTTTAAATATTGTTAGTCTTTTTTTTAGTTTTATTGATATAAAAAACTAACGCTAAATTTCTCATAAAATTAAATAAATCATTACTCGATATCATATATAAAAGTATTATTGATTTTATAATCATATCATACATAAAAATCATGTATAAAAAATATTATACATAAAAATCTATTCTGATAATTTTTTTAAAATAATTTTAATAACTATAAGTACCATTTTTAACTGTCAATAATACAAATGTTAACAATTTAAATATTTTCGTAAATAACAATTATTTAACATTTGTTATTTAACTTGAACAACTATTTAATTAGTTTAAATATAATACAATGTTACATGTAATGTCAAAATATATTTTGAAATACTGTAAGTTAAAGAATATATTCCAACATGGTGGAAATATTATAAATGAAAAAGTTTAATAAAGATTTTTTAATATTTCTAAAAAAATTTACGACTTTTTTATTTTTACTTTTCTTAATATAAACGTAACTTTATTTTCTCAAGCTACAGATTTACTATTTTTCATTTATATATATATATAATTTATTTATAATTGACAATTTTTCGTTTTCTTTCACTTGTATTTAAATAATTTAACCATTATTTTCACAAAATATTTACTAGTTGATTGATTTTCAAAAACATTACAAAGGTTAATTTTATTTCAAATCCCAAATTATTCAAATTACATTTTGGTTCTTTCTCAGTACCAAATGTCATAATAGATATTATTTCAATGTAGTAAAAATAATGACATTTTGTAATAATTCAAATTAGATTTCATAATTCTCATTTTAATCAAAAGTTGTGTTTTGAAAATTTACACATTTCTTAATTAAAAATTTCTATGCATAGATAAATGTTTATATATATATATATATATATATATATATATATATATATATATATATATAATAGCATCCGTTGAGAGCCTGTCCGAAGGATAATGCTTTCGTCAACATCGGTCCGTAATAACGACCCGTTATAACGACAACGGTCGCGTCAGCTTGACATTCCGGTTGACCGGACAGAGAGGACATCACCGGAGCTGAGGGTTGTCGCTTGCTCCAGACTGTGCCTTTAAATCACGACGCCCGGAAACACATTCAATGCAAATTAACTTCACCGGGTGACATCGTCATTCCCTATACAATCCAGCAGAGTAACATGCAACGTACAACACACCTATATGGACTGTTATCCTTTTGGTACATTCCCTCGAAGTAGTACACAAATGTGTCTAAATAAACAACAAGTATGTCTTTGTAGAATAATAACGCGATTCAGGGATGTGTTGGGTTTATATCGCGACTCTCATACAATGTATGCTAAAATTAAATTTAACTTGGCCTTATTATCCTATTTTGTATCATATGTTCAGTATTTTTTATAAGTCTAGAGTTTGTAACACACAAATAACTTTCTTCTGTCATCTGGACAAAAACCAAATTATATATATATATATATATATATATATATATATATATATATATATATATATATTAAATATTTCAAAAAATATAGATAAAATTAATGAAATTTTATTTCCTTAATTTTATTGGGTTTATAAGACATTATTGATTTTTATAAATAATTTTTTTATACTATATATATATATATATATATATATATATATATATATATATATATATATGTAATAAATTTATCTGTCAAAGGTTAATTACATATCTAAAGACATAATTCGGGGTGAATAATTTTAGTGAGTTTATAATAAAAATTGAATGGGCCATCCAAAGACCCGCAAACTGTCTTCCCGAATAAAATGACCCCGAGATAAACATTCGTATTCTTACTTTTCATTTGCGAGGCATCCGTATCTTTTGTTCTTTAATAGGACTACATAATAGCCGCTTTAATAATTAACGCTCGAAAACAGTTCCGTGTACTTTAAGTCTATTAGCGACCTGGGGGTGATTTTATCTGCAAGATACATTGGCGGTAATAATAATAAATGCCCTGAACCAAATTACGTTTCTAAATATTGAATTGTACAACGACGAAATGTACTCGTGAATTTTTACGATTTTTTTCTGGTGAACACACTATTTTTCTTGAAAATCATTTCATTTTCGTTAATCATTTTATTTTCGTTCTAAAACGGTTATATAAACATTAATTAACAAAAATGTCTATATATTAAATTTTAAATTTGTTTAATTTAATTCAGTAAAATTAAACTTGAGATTCATTTCATTCAAGATCATAGACTATATTTATTCTTTAAATAACTATGTGGATAATAATATTTCAAGATATATATATATATATATATATATATATATATATATATATATCTTTTGTTGATTTTGTCCTTACTACTGCTAGAATCTTTATTATCTTTTAATAAAAAGCAATGAACAATATAATTTTAAGAATGAAATCAACAAAAATTCATTTAAATAATAGTTCATATATCAAAAATTATCGGTTGTTTAATATATTTTTTAACTCAAATACATTTAATAATTATATTTTTTCCTATTTTTTATTTACAAATCTATTTTTTATTAAGTAAATGATTTTTTGCTATTAATAACATTTTCTTTATTATCTTAATATTTTGATTTTAATAAATGTTAATATGTACTTATCAAGAATTTTTAGTAATTTAATAAATTTATATAATATTAATTTATTAATTAGAAATAATAATTTTTTTGTTACATTTATAAAAACAGGCAACTTTTCAATGTTAAAATTCATTAAATATCTATTTAAAAATATTTTTTTAATCTTTAGTAAGCAATAATTTAGGCTAATTAAAAAATATATACTATATTTAACGTCATTTTGAGTTACTGCATTCATAAACATATTAAAATTACTTTTTTATAATATTCTCATTAATATTTATCAATATATTTTACAAATTGAAATTGATAACTTTTAAAATCGATACATTGAAAAATAATGAAGTACTAAAAATATTACACTATTATATTTAATGCTTATAAATTATCATTCTGTTACAGGTTAAATTGTATCAATTTATAATCAGGAACTGAACTATTTGAAATATTTGTATGTAAATTACGAGACTGATTTTCCAAAATCACTAATCACATATAATTAAAACCTATTACAATATCGCATATCTCCTGTAAAATGGATAAATTGATGGTCCTCAGAATAAACGATTTTATGTTTATAGTACATGATCAATTACTGAACATTATTATTAACTACTTCATAATATTACTCCGATTATATAACAGTATATTACAAATTCATGAAACAATACATTACAAAACATATTTAAAATTTCAATTAAATAATTGTATATTTGCCTCAAAAAAGGTTTTTGTTATTTTCATTTTTTACATAGTTATTGTGTATAAAAACTAACAATGTATTAGTAATATCTTTGTAAAAAAATATTATTTTCTATTTTTCACTAATATTTACTTCAAATAATTATTTTTTATAAATTATTAGTTGATATGATATGAAATCAGTTTTAATTATTATCCCCTGACTTTGAACATTAACAGAAAACATAAAAACTGTTATATATATATATATATAAATTGAGATATAAATAGGATTAAGGGACACGTATAGAGAAAATACGTACTTTAATATTCCTCTGTACCCAACATATATCAAAATTTAATCAGAAAAGTTAAACTCACAGAAAATGTGTACCTAAACTTTTAAACTAAACTTTAAACACGTTTGGATGGATAAATTTATATATGTATAAACATATATGTGTATACACATATACACAAAAACATACATACACACACACAGATATATATATATATATATATATATATATAACGTGCACATCGATATTCGTTATATACATATATACTAATCGAATTATATAGAATAGTGTCGTTGTATTCAAGACAATCAAATCACAAGTGACAAAAGATACTTGAGCGTATCCAAGAATCACATTTCAAATAGTATACGTCATCAGTCACACTTAATAACAAAATTTGAGAACATGCTAACTAATAATTGTGCGACAAACATAACTCCCGTAGAAACTAACTAATCTCTATGAACTTTGCACAACGTTTCTTCAACGAATTAATATACATTCATTCTCATATTGTTGTATATAACTGTATATACAGACACACACACACACATATATATATATATATATATATATATATATATATATATATATATATATATATATATAAGTGAAATACAGCTTCTTCGTTCACAAAGTACCAATGATATAGAGAATACGTTGATGTTGATTTTATAACATACAAATGTGCATAATAGTGAGTTGACACGATTGTACTTCAAATTTGAACAAACTCTTCATCTACTGAAGTTTAAAACGGTAAAATATAATTACATAGACTCACTTGTTGAAACTTTATTATGAGAAATATACAAATACAAGAATTATTTATTTTTCTTGTTAATATAACTAACTTTGGTTAAAATTTACATATTTCTACTTATTTGCATTTCTTGATTAATATTTATAAGTTATTTTTCTTTTTTTATAGGAAAAATATATTCGAAATACATATTATAACAAAAATATATTTACAAGACGATAAACGTTTATATTCAGTCACATTTCCATTTTCTGTACACTATTGTATTTTAATTTCAACTATTTTTGAGAAAATTAACATAAAATAATTATTATGTTAAAATATTTTATATATTTATCATTAAAAAAAACATCTTGTTTATTTAGAATGAAAAACCTACATTTAATAGATTTTATACTATCATTGTAAATTTTTTTTTTAATAAAAAGGTAATTCTCAAGTATTACATATATTCAACAAACATTATACACTACTCAACAATACACATTTGAATATGGATTTCATATCTCAAAAGCATAGTTAAAAAAATACATTTATTATATCACTTTTATAAAATCATGGTTGTAAAATAATCATATAGCTATTTAAATGCAAATTAGCAAAAAAATACTAGTTAGTGATTTGATAATTCCTTTTTAAACATGAATTAATCACAGTATCAAACTAATTGTGATTATTAAATGTTAAAAGATATTTTAATTTTTTATCTTTTAAAAAATATAACCATGAAAAAGTTATATTTTAATATTTATTATTATTATTACAATAATAATTTCTTATAAAAAGTATAAAATACTAAATATATATTGATCATTTTTATTGATATTAGTCTGTTTCTGATTTCTGTAGAATAATTGAAAATAAAAAATTTTTTTAGTTCCTTATTCAGTTTCAAGTCAATTACATTATTTATTTTTAGAAGAGTTTTATGAAATTAATGATGTTAAAAATGAAATTTAATACAAAATTAAACATGAATAGCATTATTTGTACAAACATGATTTCTTATTTGTAAAAGTTACATGTGATTTAAATGTACAATATATATTTAAAAAACAAAATAATTGGTATAAGAGATGAATCTGAAATTTGTTTAACGTAAAAATGTTTTTTTCAGAAATATTGAATCAGTCTGTCTGTGTGTATGTTCATATATACGTCAACATATTTTTGTATATATGATTACTCAGTATCAAAACATAATTAATATAAAACAAAATATGTTCCATAGTACTGACAAAAACACCCACGAAACACAATTTACAAGAGATTTTATCTCGCGTTCTTTTTATTCGAAATTACTTTTATGAAAATTTATTACCGTTTCTAAAATAATTTTCAACCGTATGAAATTTATTTCTGAATACGTTTATTTCAGAAATTACGACCGAGAGAATTAAATTTCAAGAATGAATGCTTCAGATATAATTTATTTGAAATTTCACTCAAATTATCTTAATTTAAACTTTACATGGAATACGTCAATATAGTATTTTCAATATTTTTTGTACAATTTTGATTTTAAACATATAAATAATTTCTCGTCGAGAAAATTCTCCCATATCGATTTTCATCCACTAAAAAATTTTTACTTGTAATCCAAATGAAGATACGACTGATTTCAAATGTACTTCGTTTGGGTCATCCTAAAATCAAATCAGTGCTATTAACTCGTTCCTCGGTATCTTTTACATTTCGGTTGTAATTTATGCAGGATTTTACTTGTAACGAAATCACATTTTAATGTTACAGTATGTTGAAATTATCTCAGTAACGTTTTCGTTCCAATGAAACTTATTACAGAATTTATTTAAACGTTCTCTTTTCAACACAGATTAAAATAAATATTAACCTCGAAGAATAAAATATATAAAAATATATTGGTTATCATTAAAATGTGAATGATATTGTTTATTTTTTTATAAAAAAAACTATAGTGTTTTTAATATTTCTTCCAAATATTCATAAATTATACAGCATTAAAATAAATCATGTTTTTTACCCTCTTTAAAAAATAAAAGTACAAATATAAATTTGATTATCTTATAAAAATTAAGAAGTTACTTTTACAGATAATTTTATCTATAAATGTTTTGTTCATTATAATATATATATATATATATATATATATATATATATATATATATATATATATATATATATATACACAGTTATATAAAATAAGTTTAAAAATATAAATCAATAATTGTTCAAATTTTGATTTGACTGAAAAGTAAATTTAGGAAATAAGTATATAAATTTAATAAAATCAATAATTCAATTGGCAACGTTTCTATCCAAAGGAATTATTTTTAATTTCGTAAAAACATCATTATATTTCGTATTTCATTAAAAACTTTACATTTATTTTCATTTCAACATTTTTTTTTCGAGATTTCTTTTATATATTGTTTTTTTTAGCATATAATTAAAATTAAATTTAATTATTATGATATTTTATATTATATACAATGTAAATAGTTTCAAATGTGCTAGATTTCCTTCAAATTAAATATTTTTAATACATAAAATTATATTATTTTTAAAAACAAATTATATATTCAACTTATTATATATTCGTTAATTTCAACCATTCTACAACATCTTTTTATATTTTTGTTAAAAAAATTGTTTTGAAATTAAATAAGCATATTAACTAGTGCTATTTGTGCGTTTATCTTTTAGATGTGTGTGTGTGTGTTTGTTTAATAAACGAACATAATTTTACATAATGTCTTACTTATTCAGCAAACTGATAATCGTTATTTGGGCGGCTCTGTTCGGGTTCGTTTTATGTGACATTTCTCACATCCGTACTTTAGCGTATCTTATGCAATTAACGGCGACCAGGTAAACACGGAATGGGACATATCTGCTTATTTAATGACTTCTGCTTACTGTACGCCGAGCTAGCAGCAGATAACAGCCATAAAAGCTATATTGTCGAGTGCGGAATCCACCTATGAGATGTTACTAAAAAATTATTACCGACTAACCTGTTCCATAAACGGTTTGAATTTAACTGAATAGATAAGTGTATTTAATACTATTTATTTAATACTATGTATTTTCATATTGATGTTATTGAGTTGGATTGTCTAGGTTTTTCTAGATTGTTTTCATTTTATAAAAATCCATGAAATTGGAGATCAAAAGAAGTCAAAAATAAAATACACTAACTCTATTCAAAAACATTAAGAAATGTAATAGATACATTATCTACAATATTAAAAAAGTATGTTAAAAATGGAAATATTTATGAACTGTATTTAAAAAAAAGAAATCAAAAAAAAATAGTATTAATATTTATTCAATTTAAAAACAATATTTCAATTTTGATTAATAATTTTGCTAATTTTAATGAAGATAATTTAATTTAAATTATTTATACATAACATCCATAGTTGCTACCCTTTTATAGATTAAATCTAACAATGCAACAAGAATTTTTTTGATAATTTGAGTATTGAGTTATAATTTCATTTGTATAAATATTTATTTTTTTTTGTATGAATAACAAGCCTGTGTTTAATTTTCGTAATTGGTATAATACATAATTGGATTAAAATATTTTTATAAACAATGTTTTATCAATCTGTTAAGAACGAACAAACAATACCGAAAAATTAAAAACAATTTAAATTCATTATATATCCTTTTGGGAGTTTTAACAAAAATGTACACAGAAATCTCTTTCATATTTTGATCAATGTTAAAGCGTTATTCAGTTATCGGAATAATAATTGTCTCGACAACGACACAATGTGTAATTGTATTTGATTTAACCTAACGTCCATCGATAATATTGTCATTTGTCGTCCAATATCGGAACCGATCAACGGCCGATCTCTATCGACGCATTGCATTATTAGATGTGAACGTAATTAAAAAACAAAAAAAAATGGAATAGAATGAAATAAAATGTCGAACACACAAAACGCAAGAGCGATCTGGCGTAGTATGAGACCGTGATTGATATGACGCCGACTGATTGTACGTGCTCACATCGAATGATGATTTGTCAATATTATCGTTTTGTGTTGACGCTGTTTACGGTTGTTTTCCATTTTCATCGGGATATCCCCGAGCGTCCATTGTTGTCACCTACACATATCTACACAGGCACCTTCTACACCCTGTCATCGTCCACCAGCGAGGCAACCACCGTCGAATTGGCACTACGTCGCCGCGTGTCCGTCCGTTATTGTCATCGCTTGTTTATTGTATGTTTCAAATTAAAAATGCACATAAATTGCACACGAAGCTATAATTGCCTTTTCACAATTTGTGACAGGCCATAAATTCAATACATATTTATGTCGTACCGTTCGACGACTCGACCTGTTTTTTTATTATTTTCTATTAACACCCATTTTAATAATAATTGTGCATATTATTCTGTTAACATTAACGTAGCGATTTATTTATTGTATTTATATAGGTAGAACCCTCGTTGCTCTTATTTTATATGAATTATTTATTGTAGCGTTGATTAAATGGACATTTTATGTTCAATGTGTAATTTTGTACAATGTTCCCTCTGACATATTGTTCGATGAAAATATTGTGATGAATTAAATCAATTTCATCACTTTTTTATTGTTTTCGAAATTTGCTGTTGTGAACAGCAATTCAATTAACACCTTTTAGTAGAAATAAATCAAATACAAGTATAAATTAATATCAAATATATTATTATCACAATTTTGTTCAAAAATGTATGAATAAAATGCACTTTTTAATATATATTAAATTTAAGTTTTACATATTGATAAATAAATCGTAAAATACTACCATCACAAAATAATATACAACAAGACTTAATCAATATTTTCGTTTATTTTCTCGATGAAAACAAGCAATTTAGCTCCCATTGAAATAAATATCATTAAATATTTATATTACGATGAAATTTATATAAAATAAATATTTTATTCCAAAATTCCTGTTTTTTAAAATATTTAAACATAAAAGCTAAATATTTTTTAAATAAATAAAAAAAGCATATTCGCTTTATAAGATTGTAGGAATATTTCAAAGAAAAAATTGTATTTCAAATCTTAAAAAGTATTTAAATAGAATAAACAAACTTCATTGTGAGAAACGAATCTTTTATAAAGACATCTTTTACTAGAATTTATTTAAATATAAATATATCTGAATTAACGATATTATTTGATAAAAATTATATATTTAATTTAAAATAAATATTTTTATTTTACTTCAAAATGATAATATCTCTGTAATTATAAATTTTTATACTTTGAAGGAAATTTATTTATTATCTTTGAAGAAATACAAGACATTTTGAAAAAAATTCTTTTGTAAATACTTAGCATATTTTTTTGATTATTTTATTACTGTGAATTGAAACAGTATGTACTAATGAAATGACTTTTTATTCGTTAAATTTCTAAATAATGAATGTTTAATTTTATGACTAAATTATATATATATATATATATATATATATATATATATAATATACATGAAGTGTTTTGTGGTAAAGTTTCTCTAACTCAAATGAAGCTTTCACATAAAGTTCATGTCGAGACCGGAAACATTATAAACGAGCATAAAACTATAAATCAATGTTTGGATCGTGTATAATCGAAACTAGTGATCTTTACCAAGAACAACCGAGACAATGTCAATATATATAACTTAACTATTGCGTCTAAAACGTGAGCTAACGCCATCATTAACACTAATACCTGCCGAACGGCACCACTTCGTTCAGCGAGAGAAATAGCTTTAGATGGGCATAACGACGGCGAATGAATACGCCGCCAGTGCCCTCAGCTGCACTGGTTCACAGCGGCGTCGGTGATCAATAACTCAATATTATCTCGACTCCCCCAGGAAGCCGTCACCTCGCTGACATCGAAACGAACGTGCTAACTACGGCCGATGTGTCTAGTTTAATGTTTTATGCGATGCAGGTGTTACCGCCACCCGCCACTACCGGTTCATACTACGCCACTATCGGTGTTTTTGCGCCTGTCGCGTCCCTAATAGTTTCACTTTTGGTCAAGGAATCGTATCGGTGTGTTTTGAGTGGTGGTTGTGCGCTTTAAATAAATTCATTGCAGAAGTTTCATATGGTACTGACATCAACGAACAATTCGTAAATTATCCTGATTGAAATTTGATTATTGATGTGTATGTATATTTTTTTTTTCAAAAATCGTTCATTAGTTAACACATCATTAACAGTGTTTATTCAATATCGAATTGTTTACAATTATGATATACAATATAAACGAATAAATATTTTCAATAACTAATATATCAATCTAGACATACATCTTTGAATTTTTTGCTATATAATTTAATATGAATTTTTGATTAAAAATTAATTGATTTTTCAGAACTCATGAACTTCAATCTCATTTTATATTCATAATGTAAATATTTTTATAGCTTATGAATAATATATAATTTAATTCAATTATTTTTTTTTATACAATATAAAAATTAATTTTCTTTTACATTTTTTATCAAATATGTAAAACAGGTAATATATTCTATTGAGTTTATTTTTTTTTAATTACCTTTTACACATATAATATATATATATATATATATATATATATATATATATATATATATACTCATAGATTGATAAATAGATATAGATAAACTGAACATTTTTAAGATAGACAATTAAATATTTTTTTAAAAAAAATCATACAATCAAAACTGAACAATTATGTATATTTATACTATTTTAATTTTCAGATTTATTTTCTTAAATGTTTTAAAATGCATTAATACTTTAATATCGAATATAGAAGAGTCATTAAATAATTAATATTATTTTTTTATTTTGTTGCACTTACTTTTTATACATACACTATTTTTAAATTTATTTTTTTATATTTTGTATGTATATAATTTTTTGTAGTTAATATATTTCGAAAAAAATTATCACTTTTATATTACACTTGCAATCAAGTTTTTTTTAAAAAAAATACAAAAGAATATTAAATCTGAGAAATATTTCTTAACACTAAAAATGCTATTTTAATTGATTATATTTAATTAAGAAATTATTTTTTTGTTAATATATATACAATCACTAGTAAAAAATGTAATTCTATAATAAAATCTCAACATTGTTATATTAACTATCTATTATGAAAATTAAAAATATACACTTGAGTACGTGATAAATTCAGTATCTTATATAATAAAATCACAGTATCGAATAATGCAAGAATATAAAAAAAAATTCTTTCATGTTTGCTTTTAATTAACGTAGTATCAGAATATTATTTAAAAGAATAAACGAAGCGAACAAAAAAAAAATAATAAAGAGTAAAACGAAAGAAATGTTGATAGAAGAAAAAGGAATACAAACAACGGTCTTGCAACGATTTTCCTGTCTTTAAATGCATACGATATCGACTGAAAAAAGATCAGTGTAAGTATTTTGATAAAATATATAAAAGTAGTTCTCATTCAACGTTCTGCACTCATTACATCGAGCAATATCTCTTTTTCCTTCCATAGTTTTTTTTCTTTTACTATGAAACTGGTGGTTCGTTTTCGACGATATTACAGACTTGACATTGCTGTACGTATTTTTTTCTTTTCTACTTTTTTCCAGTGACGGCCACTCCGATACGCGGTAAAATTCAATTGGAACTCGTAGAGACATTTTGCGATTTATGTGCTCTCTCAAGGGTCGTTTATAAAACGGATAATTGTGCCATTTTATAACTAGTAAATGTTATATAACAACGTTATAAATTTAGTTTTTTCGATTCGTTTTGCATTTGTGTGTTGATAAATAAATAGAGTATAGAAGAAATCTATTTACTTCTGACAAAATATTTTCATACATATCAATTTATATATCCTTTGATTTTTTTTTGAATTGTATATTTGATATTTATTTCTTTTTTCAGAAAATATATATATCATTCAAATCAGTTTAAAAATTAGAAAAAATGCTATGAAATCTATTTTATATGATTTTGAAAAAAAAGTAATTATTAATATAAGGTAATTAATTTTTTAAAAAAATATACAACTTAGAAGAATGTAAAATTACTCCAGATTAATTTGTTGATTATGTTTAGAAATTTTCATATTTTTATTACATAAAACTCTTGGAATAAACAATAATATTGTTATTTAGTTCATTTTCGAAATATATTTTCGGAGATATAAAAATGTTGAATATAAATCATAAAAACTAACATATCAACAATAACTCTAGTACGAAATCGGTATTTGTAAATATACTAATAGTCGTTTCGAAGGAAAAATAATAACAGAGTTCCAAAAAAGTGGGCGCGTATATTACATAACAAGAACGGCACTCGTTGTAGCATAAACACACTTAAATAATTTAACAAGTTAGTCGTATATTGATTGAAAACTCGTTCATCTTCGTTTGATATTTTTCCATCGTTCTCTTTTCGACACGAATAAAGAGCTATATAATGTACGTTCTGTTCTTCGACACTTCTCTTTTCGAACAGTCAAACAAATCTCAAAATAAACATTCGATAAGCCGAACAAACACGTCGCACAAACAAAACATAAATTCTCCATTCACTCGGCCAAAAGACATTTAGCTGATGTGTTTACCTATCTTCTACCTCCTTTGCGTCTTTTACTAGCATGATAGCGAGATATAAAAAAAGGTTTACATACACACGGATGTACGAACACTGTGTACATAAATTCACACTTACTTACACATGCGTATACGATTATATAAATGTGTTTATTTGTCGATGATCGCTTTAATTTTATTTTTATTTTTTCGGCATAAAGAGTACTAGAAACACTCTTATTATCATAATATATTTTTTCAATCGAATTTTGTCAATTTTTCTCATTTATAACATATTAATATAACAAACTGTACAATACAAAATATAAAAATTAAAAACATTTCTTTTCTGTTAAAACTCAATTTCTAAAAAATTTATCTTGAAACAAGATATTAAGATATATAATTTTTAACATTTTAAAAGAAATCACTTGAATAAAGCTTAATTTTCCAAATTTCACATTTATATATTCCTGATAATAAAATTGTATTTATATTTAAATTTCAAATATCAATAAATATTGTAAATAGCATTTTGATGAGGTAGAATCAATTCCATTTTAAATTTTCAAAAAGAAATTTTCTCAGAATTTTGTTGTTATATTTTTTAAAAAATAATCATTTTTAAGTATAAAAGAACTGTAACATAATTCGACATCATTAATATTTTAATTATCATAAACAATTACTACCTCAACACACTAATGCCTTTTCAATGCATTAATAATGACTTCTTTAGTAATTGCTTATATGTATATCGATGGCGATTACATCTTTTTCTAAGCACATTATACAACATATTTTCCTTTTTTAATATTATATTTATGGAAAATAAAATAAAAAGACTTTAATCAGTGTTAATTTAACAAAAAATTATTCATATTTTTATTAAATATTTGTATTCATTAACATATATATTTAATTAAAAATTGCAACAAATATATTTTTAATAAAAAAAATATTTAAACACTATAAACTCTTAAGATTAGAAAATAATTCTTTTTAAAAATATGTTTTCTTAATTATACCATTGAATAAAATTCGCCTGAATCAAAATTAATTCTATTTTTCATATAATATTTCCATTTCTGATCATTTTTACTTATAAAATTAATGATAAATAGAAACATATTACTTGTCTATAAAAAATATTGACAATAATTGATTATTGGTCACTTTTATGGTATTGAAAATAAGTAAATTTTTATGTGGAATTAAAACTTTATTATTATATAACAATAAATAAATTTCCACATTACATTTATTTTCGAAATGTTAAACATTGTAAAAGTTTGAAATTATGAAATAAAACTTTCAGTTTATAAAACCAGAAGATTGACAGTTGATAAAAGTTTTTGTGGATTTCTATACATACATTATATATATACATTATAGTTACAAATGGATCAATAAATATATATATATATATATATATATATTCACATATTTCATTAATCCTTCAAATTTAAAAGACACGAAAGTTATAAAAACGTATATTTCAAAATATTCATATTTAACAAAACCCTTAGTTAAATGATCGTAGATAAAATATTACAAATTGATATTTTTCTACTACATAGCTGGAAAAATACAGTTATAATCGACGTTTTGAAATATATAAAATTTGAAATATATGTTTATAGAGCTATAAATAATCCATTTTTCACAGAAACTATAATTAGTTGCACGTAAATGCTCTTTTGATTGACATCGAGTGTACAGCACGAAATTATTATTAGTATATAAATTATACAATTTATCATTGATAACTTAATCACGTGTTAATAACATCTCTTGTGTCCATCGTATCAATGGCGTAGATAAACCAATTTTACATTACGAATAATTCAGGTGTTAGATAATACAAATATCCAATTAAGCTTCTCTATTATAATCTATCTTTGCTGTTGAACGATCTCTATCAAAGTTATTTAATTATAGATAGTTAATTGGTTTTTGTATGATTTATTATTTAGTATCATTTCCTATTTAATCTATTTATTTATTTATTTGAAACAGGAAGCTCTTAAATATGTTTTCATTGAAAAAAGTAAAAAAGTATTTTTAATCTCTTACATCCATATTTATTTAACAATAGTTAAAATATTAGATAACATTTAAAAAATAATTTAATAAATTAACATTTAATAAATTCAAAGATAAAAAATATTTTACTTGATTGTGTTTACAAAATATTCATGTAAATTTAAATATGTTATTAATTAATAATATTTTTACAATTAATATAGTTAAAATTAAGTTGTTAATCATTTTTAGTACATTGAACACAAATTAACTTTCCAGACATTTAATTACTTTTACTTATATATCTTCAAGATTTTTCTTATATTTTATTTTAAAATCAATAAATATATTAAGTAACTATTTTATACATTTTTATAGTCAAATTGTATTGTTGCTACGAAAATATTTTTATTCTTAAAATAAGTTGAATTTTTAATTTAAAATTAAAATATCTAGAAGTAAAATATCATTATTTCAAAATGGTTTTTAAATATTGAAGTAATTATTTTTCAAGTTTTAAAGAACTTTTTTTGAAATTTATGATAAAATTCAGTTTTGTCAATAAATCTTAAATAATATTCACAAACTATCAAATCACTAATAGTAGGTAATTTTTAAGAAAGTTTTTTAATGATTTAAGTATTTTTTTAAAAACAACCAGTATTGATTTTAATAACAGTTTAACTACTTTTATATTTATTCATTTTTGTTACACAAATCGAAATAAATATAAATAACAAATAAATTAGCATTAAATATATACATTTAAGAATACAAATTACATTAAATTTAACGTAATAAATTTGCTAAAATTTGTATATAATAATTTTAATATCTAACATCTTTGTGTCAAGGAACTTACAACAGCATATGTCACATATTTAACAAAACGTACTTTAACATTTAGGTTAGACAATCTTGTTTCCTAAGAAGAGAAATATGCTAGAGTGCCACAAGGGTTATATCGGTATATGAATAACTTTACTTACTCATTCATAGGCTGTTTACGTCACAAGCCAAGACAACTTTTGCATATTCCAAAACGACATCCACACAAGTCCCTCATGTATAATTGTTACATATCAGAATGAATAGACTGACGAAGTTGAGTTTAGCAAAATAATTGTTTGATGTGCTCGTATGTTACTGGAGATAAAGTTTATTACAGCTATGTAATAAATGAAAATGAACGTGTATTCGATTCTCTATTGTACTTATTTTTGTACATCAAATTGTTTAATACCACAATTTAAGATCTCTAAGTAAGACATTTATAAAAAAATAATTCTTCAAAAATGTATACAATCAAATGCCATTTAAATATATTTCTTTAATACTACAAATTAAAAATTATCATTAAATAATTTTTTATCTTCAAAATAATTATTTAGTTGGAACAAAAATAATTTATCTTCAAAATTATTTTAAATAAAAATACAATATGCTCTACTTTTAATCACTTATTTATACTGCATCATATTTTAAAATTTTTCAGCTAAATATATATATAATTTTTTAATATTTCCAAAAATTCTCTACGAATATAGTTAAAATTAATCATCTTCCATTTTTACATTTTAATTTTCGAGTCGCGTTTCCATCGTTCCATTTAAAAACAAAACTATTTTACTAATTTCCACGTAGCTTTATTTCATTTTTATGTAGATAAGCATATAAAACGTACTGAAATTAAAATAGAATTTAAATATTTGTACGAGCTTTAAACATTAATAAGCTCTTCTCTATTTAATGAGTTGCTATATATTTATCTGTACTATATTTACATTTGTGATAATATTTATCTTGTGTTTTTAGTGAAAATATATATATATGTATATTAAAATTACGTCGGAACTAAAATATATTTTATATTTAAATATGATGCTTTCATGAATTATTAAATAAAGTTTTCGAGTATCGCATTAAATCTAATGAATTTTTTTTTAGTCATATCTAATGAACAGAAATAAAATTGAGCCAAAAATATTCATGTGTTTATTAGTCTCTGACATGCAAATATTTTCTGTTGTCTCTTTTATTTTATTAATGATAATGTTATAAAATACCTTTCCAGTAATTAACAATTTTAAACATTTATTATAATTTTTATTATTTTTGGCAAGAAAATCAAATGACTTTATTTTTCGATATTTTTTAAATATTTTTTAAGCCAGTCACAGAAACGATAATACATTATTTTGTATATATATAATTCAAAGCGAAATTAAAAAAAGAATAAGAAATCTTTTGTAAAATATTTTCTATTGTGCTCTTGTACATTTCATATTATTCTTGAGTAAATCAGTACTCTTAGCGTGAATTATTCTCTAACGGCGACACAAGATCATAAAAAGTTCAATATTTTCATCTTTTCATGTTCAAGTAATAAATTGTGATATTTTTTTAAAAAAAAGTATAATATAAGCATTTTAGAAAAAAAACTAATAGTTCCTGTTTTCAGTACACATATATTATTAATTTTTTTTTTTAATAAAAAATATTTTAAATAAAATATAACATAAAGGAATGAGCTATATGAAACTAGAAGATTTATTTATTATATATATTTATTATATATGATATTAAAAAATCTTATTTCATTAAAGTAAGATGATTATAAAAGTTTTGTACAATTTCTAACAAACAGTATTATAGTCGTCCAACTATAAAATATTTTAGTGAATTTTTAAGAGTTTTCAATTATTCCAAATATTTTCTTAAATGACAAAATAATAATGTGAAATTATTTTATAAATTAAATTAATTACAATATTTGTATTTTGTTTCAAGGAATAATATTTACCGGATAATATTTTATAATATAATGCTCTAACGATGATAAAATGGCCATCAGAATGCTCATCAACGAATAAAATGAATAATTATTGAACATTTTTATAATTTTTTGTATATTAGAGTGAACGATTCATTAGTATTACATTTTAATAAATGATTTGTAATAATAATTTTTATATTAATTAAAAAAGTGTCGTAATTAATTAACTATTGAATGTTATGCACAAATCAAATATCCGAAATCTGTTTTTGGCTGAAACAGTATAAATTCAAGATTATTATGGAACAACGCAACTAACTCGAGTAATTATATTAGCATCCCTTGTACAGGTAGTGGCGTTAGTGTCGTCAATCATGCGACCGCATTGCCACAACGTCAAGGTCATGAACTGCTGGTGGTGCTGGTTTCTTCTTGATGTATTTGACGCTTTCTCATAAGTCATGGCGTACATAGAAGTCATACGTCATCAGCAATTAGCAGTCAAACATACAAACGCATACACACACACACATACTTATACATGTATCTAGAATGAATGTATATGCACGTATTATAGATTGAACGAGTTCGTTTAAATAGACACATATAGAGATATTGTATATGTATATAGCATATACATATAAGCCTACAATATATATGTCTACCTTTATTCCATTTTGACTTTTAATGAAACTAATTAACTGTCATTTGTCACTCAGAATGAGTAAGTTTGAATAGTAAGTGGAACAATTTTATACACACACACTCAAGAAACATATACAGACATACATACATACATATATATATATATATATATATATATATATATATATATATATGTATGTATGTATGTATGTATGTATGTATGTGTGTGTGTGTTGATATGTGTGTATATATATTTTTAGTACAATAAACTTCATAAATGAAAAACAGAAATAAACTTCAATTTTTGTATATTTAAAAAAATAAAATAAAAGCATATTATCAAAAATATACAAGAATCAAAAAATATTTTATGAAATACTTACTGCATTCAACAAATATATAAAATCAATTATCAAGTATAATTGAAAATGCATTTATAAAAATCATCAAAAATTTGTTTAATTACATTCGAGTACTTTTTTTAAAAATGTTTTAAAAGTAGTCAGTTTGAATATTTATTGATTATATTTTTTGAATAGATAGCAACTATAATCAAAATTGGAAAAAATAAGTATATAAAATATTTATATAATTGAAATATTACACATTTTTTAATTTGTTTACGTTAAATAATGAATAAAATACACTATTATTTTTTCTTCAATGATATTTTTTTAATTGCACTTGATTTAAAAATATGTCTTTGAATTCAAATTAAATTATTGTATTGTTTTTTTTTGGATCATCGATGAATTTAAACTTATAAACAATTATGAGTTTATCCGTTTTTTCTTCTATATATATATACATATATATATATATATATACTGATAAAAAGTACGGAGCATCTGTCGACTCACAGCCTCTAAAAGCGAATGTTGTTATAAAGATTCAGAGTCTATCAAATCAATCAGTAATGGTCTCCTAGGATTCAAAGCAGCAAGTATTCAACATCCTGTATATATATATATATATATATATATATATATATATATATATATATGTCAATACTATAGAGAATTCCATACGATCCAACTGAGATTCGATATTTAGTACTGTACAATTGTATCCAGTGAAGATTTGTTATTGTATTGAAAAGGTATTATCTTTTCCCAGTTGTGCATGTTAAACGAATATTTAGATCGTAACATTTCAACTGATTTATAAATCTAGAGAGAATAGTGAAGGTAAAGATCTGACCCGATATTTAAAATCGCAATTGAAATATTTTCATTCTACAAATTGAACATTAGTTTGAGTAAATGTGTAACTTAAAGATTTTAATATTAATTATTAGTTGTTTTGGAACTGTGGCTGATTCACTTTACACTATTGAATTTTAACCCCAACACTACAATAATTTAAAGTGTTTAATAATCACTTATTGTTCACTTATTATTTATAATTATATCGGCTGATGCATTTCGATGGCGATGCCATCATTGTCAGAGCCTTTCTAAGTGATTATTGAACATTTTAAATTATTGTGGTGTTGGAGTTAAAATTCATTTGTGTAAATTTTAACATTAATTCCTGATGAAATTAATTTTATTATTTATAGTAGTTGTATATGTACACATATAAAGGTGACCCAAATTTAACTGAAAGGTTCAAACATATATTTACTTTCTTACGTAAAATTTATTTACGTAAGATTTATTTAACGTAAAATTACGAAAGGTCATTGTGTTCATTTCTGAATGGACTCGGAGGAATAAACGTTATTTGGATGGAATAACATCTAGGGAATACGGACGGTTCTACAAGATTTCCCAATTCTAGTTTCGCATTATCTATTGAATCAATCTAACAATATGTTTTCGGTTATTTTCATTGTTAGTTGATAACTACCAAAAACATTTTAATTAGATATTAGTAAAAACATTTATTTATTAACATGAGTTTTATTATTTTTCCAATAGTTTATTGTACTTTATATTTTACAAGTATAATAATTATATATATATATATATATATATATATATATATATATATAAATTATTTCTAACTATACTAAAATATTTATTTAAATAATAAAAATAATAAAATTTCTATATAACTCTGTCTAGAGGTTACTAGTATATCCATTTTTTACCAATACACCAACAATGAAAAAAATTATAGCTATTTCTTTTATAAATCCTCTCAATATTTTAAGCCATGAAATATGAAAAAGTCTGTAATTCCAGTAGATTAACAAACGATGTTTTGATAGATTTTTGTCAATCGAAATTTAAATCACAAAAAATTCTAATTACGGTAATCTGATTTGTACATAAAAAAAATCGTCTGAAAACAATTTTAAAGGTTTCGTTCATATAGATAAACAAATAAATTTGTCAGGCTTCGTTATTTCTTATCAAATAAAGCAAAATATTATATTAAGATACAGTTATAATTTCTTGAATAAATTATTGAGTAGCAGCATTATTAATTCTGACAAATTAAATAAATATGTAAATTTAACTTTCAATGCATTTTTAATAGCATTTTAAAGGAAAAATACATTCACTTTCAAATATAAAAGTATGTTTCGTTATCGATACAAAAAACATATTTTAATTAAATATTCCAGCTGTTCGAACCAATATATTCGAATCTCTCCGAGTGTAAACTTGAACAAAATTAACAAGTATGTATATTAATGTTAGACAAAATTACCAACAATAATGCATACGGAACAGAACACTTCTGTGCAGGCGAACTTTAAAATGTTCTTTAAACGGATCGTTATTTGAAGCAATCTATTTCCTCGAAACGTGGGAATTAGAGCCGTGAACTTCAGTTACCTTCACGCCGAAGCAATTGGTACAATTGCCGGAATAAATCTTTGTCTTACGAGACGGCTGTAAATAGAAACGCGTTACGTACGAAAACACGACGGAGTCGGATAAACAAAGATATTGTTACACATTTTTTCCAATATTTTTCCATCTCTTTCATCGGTCTTTTGTCTTTTTTCTTTTCCTATTTCCTTTTTTCTTTGCACTGTATCTCGTTTATAATTTACTATAAAGAAAAGGTGTCAGCCTCACATAGGTATATATATTTTAACTCAAATGTAATCCTATTTTTTATCTTCATACTCATTTATGTATATAATTTACTTTAGCAGGAAATGAGACTGAACTGGATATTTATTACGTGTATACATACATATATATATATATATATATATATATATATATATATATATATATATATATATATACTTTTAGTACCAACACGGAATGTTTTTTTACATTAACATTTTTCTTATTAATTGCATTTACTGTGGACGGTAAAATATAAAAAAGTCTTTTAATTTTATGAAAATAAATGTTAAAATTATTTATATTGTAGAAAGTACTAATCAAATTAATTCATTTCATTAGAATATAATTTAATTATTTCGAAAATAAATTAATTTTAGAGACATATTTTTTAAATAAAATAAAAATTCCAGTTAACTTAAAATTTTAATAAAAATATAAATAAAATATTTTTTAACCTAAAAAGGTATACCACATAAAAATTGGAACTTATAAAAAGCTTTTAGAAGAAAATATGAGAATTGCATTTAAATCAAACAAAGTTCATCCTAACAAAATATTTTTTGACAAAATCAAATAATACTTCATTAAGAATAAATAGTTTTTAATTATATCATGCATTTTACGCACTATAATCAGCAATTTAATTAATAGCAAAAGAGAGTCTCTGATATATATTAGATAAAGACCTAGATTAAGGAGTGCTTTACGTGCATGTATATATTGTATATATATATATATATATATATATATATATATATATATATATATACATATGCGTAGCCGAAATGAAGGTAATCTTCATAAGCATATGCTATATTCTCAGTTAAAGCAAATTAACAAGACAGAGACAGATGTAATTAAGAAACTAATTAGCAACTTCTGGCACGGAAGTGCCCGTGGGTGTGCAATACGAATAAATACGACCATAAGGGGAAACCTCTGTGTACCGCAAACGTGTTTCAGATAAGTGATAAAGTATATGGAGGAATTTTGATTGCTGTGTATTTGTATTACAATTTACTTACGATCTCGAATGTGTTTGGTAAAGATGGCATACGTGCGATTGGACTAAACTGTAACATTTGTACTTATAAAGATGTCTTCTTGTTCCGATTCTATCGCACGTTCTTGAATTGAGTGCTAAATTACTAAACTATATCCATATTTCAATATATATATATATTTATATATATATATGTCTGTGTATATGTATTTATGTACGTTTTTTACATATTTGTTTTATTATCATTACTATTAGGAAAAAAGATATTATAATTTTATAAACATATTTCTTCTCTTCATTTTTATTTTAAATATTATTTATTTATTTTAAAAATTCATTAATTTATATTTGCATAATTTAACTCATATATATATATATATATTTATATATATATATATATATATGCATAATAAAATCTAAATGTATAATACATTACTATTTTCTGTACAGGTCTCATGGATCAGAAAACGTGACCTACACATTCTGACAGCAGGAATACTTACATACACATCGGACCAACGCTTTCAAGTCATTCGACCAGATAAATCTGAGAACTGGACGTTGCAGATTAAGTTTCCGCAGGAACGGGACGCTGGTATTTACGAATGTCAAGTTAATACCGAACCGAAGATGTCTTTGGCTTTTCGCTTGAATGTTGTCGGTAAGTGCTTTAGTTGAAATACTTTCATCACACGTATATACAAAAAATTACTTTACTTGTATGAAAATTTTGTCTTATTATGTATGTATCGAATAGTTTTTCACTATCTCGTTTATTATTTTATATTTTTTTTATTTAGTATAATTTTATTATTTTTCAAATACCAATTCAACTTATTATATTGATAATATTTAGAATCATTATTTTTTTTCAAAGTATTTTGAAATATAAAATAATTTCAGAAAAATCAATTTAGAAAGTATTTTATTTTTTAAAAAAATATTAATTTTTTCAAATAAAACATGACACAGTATCTTATTACAACCATTTTAGAAATAATAAATCTTTTATATGAGAAATATTCCATTTCATAATAAATAACAACTGTTACAAAAAAAGATTATTTGGCTTAAACTATTGAATAGCTAATAAGATTTTTACGATACTATTAATTTTATGATATAGGAGTATATATTTTAAATTTAATGAAAATTCAAATTAAAAGAAGATGATATTTCAAAAAGAACTATTTTAATGAGGTATTTATTAATAGTGAATAATTTATTAGAAATATTATTATATGATTTATATTTTATTTCATTTTTTTAAAATCGCTGTTTTAAATATCTCAAACGTATATTGTGTATCTACAAAACCATATCGCCCAAATTCACTTACATTAATTGGTAAAATGATCACATTTCCCCATTTGACTAGTCTTTTTTATCAAAAAATTAGCTCGGAAATATTTGACAAAAAACCCCAGTTAATATGTGATAATGTATCGAAATCAAGGTAATCATTATATATGCAATCATTTTTACCCTATGTTCACGTAATAATGCAACATGATTATCAGTGTGGTGGGGTCATACAAATAACGTACACCTGTAAGGTAATATTTGTCGCCTGATTGTGATGCATAATGAACAAGCGCAAAAATACACACATATGTGGATCACTCGCTGCAGGTGATTCGATTTATTTCAAAATGCATTAATGAAACTCTAGTTATATTCGAATTGCCCTCTGAAAATATAATTCTCCTCTGCGCGCGTTTTAAATGAAAATATGATTCGTGTAACGTAAATAATGTTTTTGGAATCGTTTAAACATCGTTTCGACTTTAAAATGCAAATCGAATTTTAATCAAATTTTAGTTTACAGTAACATTTATCTATACTTTTTCCTCCATGTACCAAGCTTACTGAAAATTTATACATTGTGATCAATGTATGTGAACACAGTAACATGGAATAGTTTATATTGATTCAGTGTTGAATGTTATTTTTTGTAATTATAGTTTGATATTTATTGTTTATTGAATAAATATTTAAACAGATGTTTTCAATAAAATCATGATTGTTTTCATTCTATAATAATCTGGTTTTTGGTATTTGATTACATGATACGTTTTAAACAATATTAATAAAAATTTTATTAAAAAAAAGTGTAAAAAAAAATTCAAAATTTAATTATTTTTTATACCAGATGTTCAAACAATAAATCGAAAACATAACAATATTCCTGAAAGAGGAATCGTAAATCAAAAAATAAATATAAAATTTTCAATAAATTCAGATATAAAATATTAAACTATATATTGTTTAATTGTGATAAATACATTTATTTAATTGTAAAATAAATAACAGAATATGAATATTTAAATTGTTATAATAAATTGTATGACATACACGTATATTTCTAGAAAAATAACAATGATAAACGAACTTATAAAAATATATTGAATACTATAGATTTTTTTATATAAATAGAATATTAAAACGAAAGACTTATCAATAAAACAACAAAATGCATGATTCAATTTAAAAAAATCAAAATCAGTTGTACTGTTATTAATATTTTACATAAAATTAGATTTTATAATTTCATGAAGTCTTTAATAAATAAAACGTGGATTTTTGTTATTTATGAAAAATATTCTATAAAATTAACTAATTGTATTTTATTTGATCATAAATAATATATTTAAAATTCCAATAATATTCTATCTTGAAAATAGTCTATTCTGACATAAAATATATTTAGTATTATTTTAAAAGAAACTAATCTTTTTATTTAATAAAAAATCCGAAATTATTCTAAAATGTAAAGTATTTGTTAATAAAAACATGTTTAAAGCAATTCAAGTCATTTCAACGGCAACGTTCTGAAATAAAACGATTCTTTTCAATTTACGTTAAGTTTGTAGGAGTGAATACAATTTAAAATGCATATCACTCACAACACTAAAAGTCGTCGCGTTGAAAATCCTCGGTGGGAATCTAATAACGCATTACTCTCGTCTCTCTACACAGAGAAAAGAAAAAAGCCACCCACCATCCAACCAACTACCGCACTGAAATGCAACAGTTGTGTTTTCGTCAGCGTAACACGAAATCGTACAAAGCACATGTCGATTTGATATTTGTTTATTGTATTTCTGACATTCCACGTACGCACACACGACGTGGAAAGAAATGAACCAGAACAGATTACAACTAACTTAATAAACTGACGGGTTAGAAAGGACGGGCGTAACCAGGGACTAGTCGACGTTCTACGTCATATATAGAAGCATCGTTCGTGTAAGCTTCGTTGTTTTCTTTTTTTCTCCGTCGATTGAGCCCTTTTACAGAACCAATAAAGGGTGAAACGTGAGAAAAAAGGAAATGTCTTTGACGCGCGCGCATACTCACACACAGATAGAAGAAAATGTACACACACTTTTATGACCAGCGAACGCAATGCAGAAGGATGAGAACGAACATCTCTTTCTTTAAAGTTAGAGAAATAAATAAAAAATAAATCAATTGTGACAAGGAAATAATCGTGAAGTTGTCAGTGCGGATTTCGTTTGCGAGCGTGCGGGAGTTTTCTCTTCTGTATGTTTGCGTGTATGTATGTTTATGTGTACGCACGAGGTACAACAAGGAAAAGAGTCTAATAGGACAGGCTTACGCTGTCGGCAAAAAGGTTTATACTTGTTGTACGACATACATTCATATATATATATATATATATATATATATATATATATATATATATATATATATAAGTGAATGTAGCATTTTCCATAGAATTCTTGTAACAAATAATTCGGTTTACGTCTCAAATAAACTTTTATTTCAAGTTTACTTGCAGGGATCTTGTTTCAATCCCACGTATATTTGTATAAATATATATAAGAACAATTACAAGAATTTAAACTGTTAAATATTTACCCATGCCCTGTGTTATTTTACAACGGTATTTGTATTATTTGTAAAATACATAGAAAGAACAATCTATATTCTTGAAATATTGAATCTTTTCAAAACAGCACAATTCTACTATTCATATTAATATATCTACATTATATATATATATATCTTCTTTTCTAATTATGCTCTTATAACTTCTATTTTTTTATTCCATTTTTATTTTTTCTTCTTGCTATTCACTACATACATATTTTTATTCCATTAAATAATTTCAAATTGTCGAATTATTTTGGTACTATGATGAAAATATTGATAAAAAGCACAGTTTAATTTTAGTGAATAATTTCGAATATTAAAAAAATTGTAAGTTAAAAATACAGATAATATTTCGAACATAAATTCTAATTTAAAGTTATTTTAAGTGTGATCCAAGATATTTTTATTAAAAAGAGTAGACTTGTTTAATGTCTGTATTTGTTGTAACTCTTTATTAATAACTTATTATAAATAGAAATAGAAATAATTAAAATATTTTCAATATTCTAAATAACAAATATTGTGGTTGTTTAACTTATATTTTACATTTTTTGAAAAAAAATATTTATATATACAAATTGTAAAATATATACTTAAACATAAGTATATATATATATATATATATATATATATATACGAGTATATATAAAATAAAACCAAATGTGCATATAGTGAATGTATATATAGTATATATGTTTATGTGGTTGTGCATCATACAAATGGATCACAATGGTTTGCAAACTTTTAACAAGATTTCTTCTTCACTGGCTTCTACCTACACGCAAAACCACTAACAGACAGCGTCACTGCAATGTCGATTTTACAAAGTTACATTTTACACAATGTGCACTGAGTCGTTTTGATATATTTCTATATATCTCGGCACTTTTTGTATTAAGTATTGATTTTTGGAATGTTTTTCTAAAAGATATTACTCTTTAGTATATTAAAGGTGTTGTATATATGAATATTTATACTGTTTGCTTTTTAAAAATGCATTTTTTATACCAAAATTGATGTATTTTGTACTTTGATATCCAGAAAACGTGTTTATTTTTATTTCGGTAACATTTCGTAAATAAAATATAAATAATATTTTGTAAATATATGTAAATGTGTATGAATATATATATATATATATATATATATATATATATATATGTTTGTGTGTGTGTGTGTATGTAGGGTAACTTAAATGGGACTGAAAGGTATAGTTATAACATTTACTTATTTTATTAAGAATTTTATTTAAAATTAAATTTCATTATAATACTAAATAAATTTTTTAATAAAACGTTTCGAAAATACGTTAGTGAACAAAATACTCTCATCAAAATTGTATACGAAATCTGAAATCCAATTGTACTTGTCAAATTGTCTACTTTAATCAATTATTATTTTTACTATCTAACGAGGACGCATTGAATCTGTCACGAATATTGCGTCGGATATTCCGTAATTGATTTAATTAAATATATTAATGTTGATAAATTCTCTCGCGTCTTATGAGACTGATTTATACCGAGTTCATTCGAAATAACACTGGATACGTTGGAACCAACGCACCGAGATTATTTCGTACAAATTGTGCGGATCCAGTTTTGTAATTGCTTTACGTGTCATGTTTCTTTAAGATAATTTATGAATATTCAATGGTTTCGTTAACGACATTTATAAACGATATGTTCACGTGTCATTGCGTGCTATATATAAATATTGTGCTTGTACCTATTTTATCTTATTTAAATTGTTTACGTCGTCTGTTTATTCATTGAGGTTACTGTGGTGATTTAATAATCTGCTTTTGTCTTATCTATATTTATTAAATTCTGTTCATAATTCTATTTCTAAGTAAATATTAATGGGCAATAGTATTAACTAATTTTATATTCAATTTCTTGAAAATAAATATATTCATTATTTATAATTTTCACATTGTAGTTTCATTTACAATAAGAATAATATTTTATATATATATATAATGATGTTATTTTCAATTAATATACTTATGTATGTAACATCTAATACACCTACACACACACCCTATATATATATATATATAATCATTTTCAGAATTTATTATTACACATTTATTTTTTATAAAATATTTAGTATATTTGTGAAATAAACATAATTAAATATTGTTTTTTGTAAAGCAAAAAACTTGCATAGTGAATCAAAGAAATATTTATGAGTAAAGATATAATAGTTTAGTAACAAGACAATAAAAGAAAAAAGTATTTCCAAATTTTGTAAATTGAAATTGACAGAATGGGTAACTGTTTGTATATTATTTATACGTGTGCGTTATTGTAAATAAAATAATTCACAATATAAAGAACAAAAATAAAAAAAACAGCCTGCACAATGTAAAAACATATCCATACGTAAGGCCGTACACGAATTCGAATATGTTTTTTGTATCCATTGGGAATTCTAAGGATTTCGAGTCAATTTAAAAGTATACAGAACCGGGATGACGCGCGGTCAGGAGGAACAAACATCGGGCGTTACGCCGGACCTATACAACGCTAGATGTCGGTTAAACGCGCGCACCTCTTCAGGTTTATTTTCAAATAAATTATGTACTGGAGACGTAACACTCTTTGGCGCTGTCAGAAAATATTTTACATTTATTTTTGTGTTTCTATAACGTTCATGCATATCTACATTTCTTATATATATATATGTATATATATATATATATATATATATATATATATATATATATATATATATATATATATATATACATGCATATAACAAAATTAATATGTTATCTGTTTGTCAAAAAGCTCGAACTGACATTGATATGTTATTTCCTTTTATATTTATTCAGTGACAGTTTATATCTTATTATTTACATTTCATTCAGTAAAATATTTATATGCTAATATAATATATTATTAAGAAAAAATATGCGAGATTAAAAATTTGATATAGCATATTGTTATTTTTAAATAATATTATTATAATTTGAACTTTTATATAGAAAATTCTTGTTATTAACTGATATATATATATATATATATATATATATATATATATATATATTAAAAAGAAATATTTTTCTTTATTTAATTCTGCAACAAAATATGTTCTTTCTATTGTTCCTGTATACTTAAAAAATATGAAAATGAATTTTTAACCGATTTTTTTCTTTCAATTTTAATTTGGCAATATGTCAAAATTAATTTTTAAAAATATCAAAAATACTACAAACATTCTAAAACTTTTACTATGTAAATATTTCATATAAAATTTCATTTATTACATTGTATGTATATATTTATCTATAATTATATTTTATTTTAGAAAATTATTTGTTATATTCTGCAATTAATTCACTTTTACTTGCTTATTAAACGAAATACAATTTAAAAATGATCTGTTAATTTACATAAGAACAATTAACTGCTAATAAAAATTATATACATATATATATATATATATATATATATATATATATATATATAAACATGTTTACGTTTGAATGTTGGAAAACAAGGAAATAATTTTAACAGCACAGCAGTTAATCTAATTTGTGTTACATATAATTGCTAGCTTTGCCTATTTCTTCACCACAACAATACGTGTATATAATAAAGAGTTATAAAGAGATTCGCCAATAAAAGACAACGGAACGAGTCACAAAGAGCCGTTACAAGTTTTTTTCTCTATTTCATGAATAATTAGTTTTTGCCGCGCACTTTTATAAAAAGTGGTCGTACAGACGGCGGTCGGGGCGTTGGTGCCGCTGTTGGTTCCAAGACACGTCATACCAAACGTAGGCAACGGCCGACAGAGAAAACACTTAATTCAAATTAACCGCAGCTTTCTCATTTCCTAGGAAAATATAAATTTTAATCAGCAGTAAAACAGACCTTAGTTGTGTTTAGGTAAGTGTATGTTTGTATGTATTATGAAAGGGTTTTGCGTCACATTGACGTAGTATAGAAGACACGGTCGGTAAGTAATTCGCATTTACCCTCAAGTTTTATTAATTATTTAGTTTCGATGCAAAATTTTCGCTTTATTATCGTTGATAATGAAAAACTTATTTGTTTATAGCGGTGAGTCCATTATATATGCCCTCTTTGTATACATACACACATGCAGTAATAAAATTCATTATACATACATTAATATATATATATATATATATATATATATATATATATGTGTGTGTGTGTGTGTGTGTGTGTTTGTATGTGTGCATGATCTCTTCCTGTAGGAATAATTTAAAAATGATTTTTATAAAAATTTAATTTCTGATAATTCATATTCTAATTATAATTTCTTTAATATTATAAAATATTTTAAATTTTCTTAAATATCTTACTTATCTTCAAATTTGTATTAACAATTTTCTTGCCATTAATCGTTTCATAGATTTTACATATTGAGAAAAACATAAAATATAATCTTTAATGAATATTTTTTTTAATAGTTATAAACACAAATTCATTTAATTTTTACAATGCCTATTGTGTTGTTTAAAATTAATTTATCTTTCTTTGTATTATATTGACAACAAAGTACAATATATTGTAGTATTAACTTTCATATAATCTTCAAATTTAGACATTGAATCACTTCTGTATAATTTTTTAAAAATTATTAGATATATTAATGTATGGATGTTTATTCGTTATCATTTTCATTTGATATAATATATTTTTTTACTGATTTAACAAGTATAATAATTAATATGAAATACATTTAAAATTAATAAAATGTGAATATTTTTTGCATTTTTTACAAAACAGCAGAAAAATTACAAATGAATTATTATTTGATTAATTTTTTTAACCACAAATAGATATAATTTTTTTTCAATTTTTATTTTGAATAAAATTTCACAGTTGATATAATATGAACAAACCTTAAAATTATAAAATAACCAAATCCACTTTTTCTATCTATCTATATTTATTAAAACTTTGATCGATTTCAATTAAATCGAGATTGAAATCGAAAAAGAAAATAAATACAATCAGTACAATTTTATTTATTCTATTAAAACGATAAATCCATCACACGCCACTGTATGTACAATTGTACCGACATCGTTTATAATTAACATTCCAGAATAGTAAATACCACGAGCTTAAACTTGTAACACAATCACTCACATACGTATGTTCTGAATATATGTACGTTACATAGTAGTAACTCTTGTGTCCGTTGTGCTTTCACATATATCAAAGCAATATCTGTGTACGTACGAGCCTCTATTAGAAATTATTATTATGTTATATGGTAATTTCGGTTGTGCTTTATTGTAGTCTCGGGATGTTGTTTTTGTTAATGATGAGGGAAATCATAAAAGCTGCTGGGGACATGTCAAATTCATTCTGTATTTGACAATTTTCAGTGTGATTTTATGACATTGATTGAAATCGAATAACGCAATATTGAGTAACATCAGATTTAATACATTTCTCTGCCACAATCATCTGTTCAAATAAAGTTGTTATATACTGAATATTAGTATTGAAAAAAAAATAATGATCTTATTATTAACAAATATTTGTTACGATTTTTGACAGGTGACAGAATAAAAAACGGGGAATTTAATTAATACCATGATTGAAATTGAAACTTTCGATATTTTAAATTAATAAATTTCAATTTAATTTTTTTCAATACTCATGTATTAAATAACTATATAACTTATTTTATACAAATTGAATTTAGTTATTCAGAATATTTTAAAAAAAGTCATTAATTACTTTTATAATGTTTTAACCACTTCTAAATATCAAATATATATATATATATATAAAATAAAAAAAATTAGCAAACCAGATTTTTACTTATCATGTCTAAACGTTTTGTTTGCATTTCACTCAAAGCGCCGAATAGAAACAAAACTATAAACTGTAACAAGGAAACATTTTTATTGGAGCCATAAAATGAATCCATAATAGGCACGAGTGAGCATCGCAACATCCCCAACATTGGCAATGATAAACACGCCCTGTACACATCCACACAGAAAATTTCAATATTATCGTTGTGGTGTTACCATAGCGCGTATTATTACGCGTCGAACCCTTCCGTGACAGCGTAATATAACAACCATTAGCATTAAGACCCCAACAACAGTCACTCGGAAGTGAGCTATTTTAGGCTAGCACCGCGCGGCACGTCGAGCAGAAGATATAACTTTTTCAGAGAGATTATAAGCAAGATGGTGGGCGGCAGTTCTTTGTTTCGCCCATCTACAAACCGTGTCACCCGATCGACAGTGCGATGAACGAAAACGATGACACGATTTTAGTACGAGACGACTGTTTTTCGTTTAACGTTCAGGGATGATTACTCGATCGAACACATATTATAATGCAATTTGGAAAAATGTAAGTCATTCGTACGACAAGCGAGTAACTTGCCTTTATGTCATCTTTTGTTTAAAAAATCGATTTAACTCTGTGAAATTTCAACTGTGATAAAAACCAAATAAAAATATATTAAAATTTCTCAGATTCCATTACTTGAAATATTTTACAAATTTATTCTAATAAAATATTAATTACTCACATATATATTTACTTATATAAACTCACATACAGTTAACTAATTGATTAAATAAATACACTCCGTATTTCTAAATATGTTTGAATTAAATAGATTTTTATATATAAAAAAATATAAAATATATACTTAATTAGTTTATATATATATATATATATATATATCATGGATTTAAAAGTTAAATAAAATTTGTGCCCACGCATTGCCGAAACGTTTTAAAACTGAAACGATTGTGTTGTTTTATAATTTTTATAATGAAACGCTGCTACTAAGAGTTAAGCGTTTATTTGCTTTGAAATTAAGTGACAGATGACGTGGCTCGCAGAAATTTAATATAAAGTCACTTCATTCTTCACCTTATTGCCGTTTTAATTGAGTTTGTTAACACTTCGTTCCCCAACTTCATATTTTATGAATGAAAAAAAATTAACATTTTGAAACGCTTTTACTCTCGTGCTACGAATTTATATTTGTGCGTGGAACGGTTTCAATCTCTTCTGAACAGATTTCCGTTTTGTTTTTCGTAATATTTCATATTTATTCAATTTACTTTTAGATTTCAAACAGAGTAATACATTAATGATTTTTCGAAAAGTCGTATGAAAAAGTTGATAACATTTTTATTTCAAATATTGTTTATAATTAAAAAAAATCCTTACTCAGATTTATTATGT
The DNA here is from genome assembly GCA_029203775.1 of Neoneuromus ignobilis. NCBI lineage: Eukaryota > Metazoa > Arthropoda > Insecta > Megaloptera > Corydalidae > Neoneuromus > Neoneuromus ignobilis. The sequence continues at coordinate 14,042,696 of CP092094.1, read as the reverse complement.
AAATATATATATGATGAATAATAATCAAAAATTTGTGTATATATTTTTCAATTTTTCAATAAATAATATTGAAAAATTAAATGTAACACAAGTAATTTATTAAAATTTTGCCTGAAGAATTAATTAGAAATATAAAAAAAACTAACTTGATAAATTTCTATTAATTTATGGTCATTATTTATAATCAAAGAATAACTAAGATTTTTTTATTGTCATTTAAAAAAATAATGTAATGTCAGTTCAAATCTGTTATTTTATTAGAATGATTATCGGAAATATACTTGTGACTCAAATTCAAAATTATACGATTAATTATTACCATAAAAGCTTATTTATATATTGACAGTAGATTTAATAGAATATAAATTTATAAAAATGTAAAATGAAATAAAAACTAACGGAAAACGTGTAGGCGATAAAAAATATCTTCTCTGTAGTTATTATATCCAGTTGAAATATTTCAATCGGATATAAAAAAATAAATACATTCTTTTTAAAAAAATACAATAAATCATTAGTTTCAATTTATTTTACTCAACTATTTAAAATATTTTATTATATTTAAATTATCTGTTTTTATTACCAATGAACATTTTTAAAACTAAGAGAATAAGGATCAAACAAATAATTATTACTAATGGAAATATTTCAAAGACTATTTCACAAATATATCAATATTTAAAATTATTTTATTTTTTAAAAAAAATCATTTTATTTATCAGGAAAATCATAGTCATTTATAATTACGAAAATAATTAATTGTTTTTATGCCTAAAATCAATAACTGTACAAAATTAAATTAAATTCTCTTAGATAAAATATAATTGATAAAAAAATGTTTTCTTATTCTAGTATTTCTTTATTAACAAACTTAAGAATTCTAATAGAATTAAGAGATAGAATTATTGAACATTGTAACATTATGTTATATATATATATATATATATATATATATATATATATATATATATATATAATCCACATATATCTCTTTAATTTAATGGAAAGTAAATTAAATATTGTCATAAATATTTCCTATTTCGAACTTTCCTAACAAGCTAATCTTTTTTGTCGACTAGTTTGTGTATGAGGTCAGATGTCGTTGCGTGTAATACGAAATGCTCAAAGCTTAAAATTGGTGCTTTTAGCTAACGACATTAAAACTTCTATAACATGCGTGTCCATAATGTTATTGGGTGTGCGCGCGCGAGGTAAAGATTATACTTGTGTGCGTGTTTATATATATATATATATATATATATATATATATATATATATATGTATATGTATATATGGATTTATATATAGAGAGTGTTACCGCTAAAGTTATTGAACAAACTGCGCAGCAGATTTAAAAACGGAACATAACAAATGACCTCTATGCTAGAGAATGTTAAAAGTGCAAAGATTTGGGGAAGAAAAATGACGCGTACTTAAACGAAAGCACGTAGACGAGTAAAAGAGTCGTGATTGATGCGCTAAAGTTCGTAGTGCATAACCCTTTTTTATCAACTATAAGCTACGGACGTTTGTCTATACTCGAACGAAGAAAGATACATTTTTTACGACATGTATGAATATATCTGTATATATATTTATATATATATATATATATATATATATATATATATATATATATATACGTGAGTGCTTTATAATCTTTAAAAATTAAATTTTTCATTTACACTGATATTATATCAATGATACAATATTTTTTTAAATAAAACTGAACTGTTCAAATAATTTCATTTTAAAATCAATAATCTGTATAAAATAATTGAATAATATAATTCAAAATACGAATACCAATACATATTACAATCTACAATTGAAATATTGTAACACGTTTCACAATATTTTTTTAAAAAATAACTAACAACCCTTTTTTAAGTGAAATAACACTCTGTTTCTAATTTAAATTTGTGTAACAAATTTAGTCGAATCATATTTAATCTTTAAATTTATACATATTTTTATATATTTCAGTAATCTCTTAATTATAAAAAATCTGATTATTTCCAAAAATACTTTTATTTCAGTAATGTACGTAATAATATTTTCAATAGAATATTTAATTAAAAAAGTTTTTCTGATTCAATATACATGCTTAATAAAAAATATATTTGTTTTTATTTTTATATATTTAAGTTACTTTGAGTCATTAGTTCGTCAAAAAATAAAATATATTTTTATATATTCTTGTATATATATATGTATGTATGTATGTATGTATGTATGTATAACTAAATAAGTTCTAACTAAATTAACAAACATTTTTTGTACTATGTATGTACATATTATGGTTACGGGCACATTTCGAGTAAAATGTATTAAAATTTCACATATTCGATAACAAAAACCGAGCGGAAAAAAGGATAATTTAATCATAAATGGCAAAGCATATGTTGAAGGAAAAAAGTTTATTTTTTATCCAATTGATATGAAACTTTTTCTACCAAATTACATTGCGTGTTTTCCTGGCAGGCAAAATATATTTCCTATTTTGCAAAAAGCCTTGCGTGCACATTCTAACCAATAACTGTATTATATATATATATACGGTTCGATATATATATATATATTCAAATATATTATTTTGACCGGTAAGCGTATTATAGGATCAAACAAGGGCTGATGTAAAGGTTACTAAAATATGTTAAAATAAAATATGCCTTAGTTGAATAGATATTTCGCATATTGTATCAAATATTTTCCAGTATATTTAACAAATTTTCCTCATGAAATCACATCATATGTACTGTTTATTGTTTTAGTAATTGCAGTATTGTTAGTTATTAGATTTAATCTGATTGTTTATGATTATTTTTGGAACAAAAATTTAATATTTTTTATGTAGTAGATTATTATTAATTTCACAAAGAATTATTTATTTTATTAAATTATTCATATGTGAACATAATTGTCTTAGAAATAATTAATGTAAAATAAATTTAAAAAATTAATAAAATGAAAATTGAAAAATAGTTTTAATATTTTTAAATTTGAATTAATGTCTATAATTACTTTTATTCTTTTATAATTAAAAATATTTTTTTTTATATACTGACATATTGTTATTTTAATTATCAATTAATGATTGTTTATATTTAAATATTTTTCTTAAAAAAAATATAAAATTATAATATTTTTCTTGTAAAACAATTAAATAAATATTGATAACAGACTATTATTATTAATATTTAATAATTAATTTCCTGAACAAGTATTATTCTTTTTGTAATTTCTTTTATTTCAATTTCTATGTTCATTTGTACTTATTTAGTGATAAAATATTTTTTTAACAATATTTAAAATGCATTCCAATAGTATTTAGTAAATAAAGTTAATTAAATAAAACGATCGTCAAGAGAAATAAGAACGATTCAAAGATACATTCATTGCAAGTACAAAAAATGACTATATTGCATTATTTATTTTGTAAAAAGGAAGTCGGAATACAAATTCACGAAACGCTGCAATCGGGCAAACGTATCGATTGTGAATTACGCACTGGTACAGTGCCAAGAATCGAACACATAGACCATCACTTGAAGCTGCTCTCGAACATGTATGGACCGGTGCCAACTGGCTTCAAAATACACGGATTAGAAGAATGGATTACATGGATTGGCAGTACGACGAGCCGAGCTCGTTCCGTCGTTGTATTCAAACGACGATGGACGTGATGTACGCGTTCGATATCCAGAAACGTACGTTCGTGAGTGCCCGACTGTATGCGGCGAATAGAATGATTGAAGAGTAAAAACAATCCGCACAAAAATCTACCGCGACAAGTTAAAATGTAGGTTAACAGCTTCGGTTCAACGGAGGCCAACAAAAACCTGTGGATTTGTGCAGTGATTTCTGATCGTATTGAGTTAAATTCACACAAAAGCCAACTCATATATTATTTGACAAAATAGGAGAATAATATTTTTTAAAATACATAAGATCTTGATAAAATTTATTACAACTGAACTATAGACATGCATGATTTCTCCATTATTCTGGAATATTTTCTTTGCAAATATATAAATATTTTAAAAATATGTAACGTATATTTTATAATAAGAGTTTAAAGGAGATATAATATCCAATAATAACTTTTGAGTTCATTGCAAGTGATTAATAAATGATTATATATATATATATATATATATATATACCAATTTGTTATTTGAGCATCAGTAAATTCACTTTTGGATCAAGGTTTTTTTCTAAATTCTTTTGGACCAGACGTTTTATTACCTCACATTTCCATAAATTTCCAATAAAATTTCTATTAGTCTTAGCTCATCTGTTGATCAAGCTCTTTGTTGGTCTCTACTTCTTTTGATTTTCAATCAGTTTTTTTAATTTACTGTCCATATTTTATTTTCATTTCTTGCACATACTGTGTTACATTTATTTGAATTTTCATTTATTTTTTTCTATTATAATAACTAACTCTATTTTTGAATACTTTTTTCTCTTTCTATTTCATATAGTAGATTTTATATATATATATACATATACATATATAGTAGTATTATGGTATAATTAGTAAAATAGTTACTTGGAACGACGTACTGTTTTTTTTTTGTTATAATTATACTTATAACGATTTAAAAACTCTTTTACATATTGGAACATTCAAATTAATAATACTGATAGATAAATAAAAAACATTTGTTTACTTAAACCTGGCCTGACATTTCATTTAAAAAAACATTTTTTCAAAAATCAATCTCAAAACAAATAAAACGCTGCAAATACCCAAATTAAAAACAAAAATACTTTCAATTAGTCAAATACATTTTTAATCATTGTTTTACAAAACAGTACTAATCGGTAGCATTCATTAGATGTTCTGTGAAATTTCAACCGAATTGTAGCTTTGTCCAATTTCAAATTTTAAATGACAAAGAATTTTAATTATATTTTTCTATTAATTGGGAATATTGTATAATAGTATTTTTGTTCCCAGTTATATACTGTAGTATACATAGACATTTGTGCAAAATAAATTTGTATTCAACGTATTCTATATTTTGCTACATAAAAATATTTTATTTCCTATAAAAATATTACAATATGTTGTAAAAAGTACTTAAACCAATGACTGAAAATAATACAATAAATTTAAAATAAATGTATTTTTAAAGTAAACATCTGACAGATATAAAAGCATATTAAAAAGCAAAGATTTTAGAAACATATTTTTTAAAAATGAAATAAATTATATATACATAAATATATATATATATATATATATATATATATAAATATATATATATATATATATATATATATATATATATATATCAAAGAATGAAAGAAAATATATATCGTTTCTTTCATTAAAAATCTTTACGATTTAAGTATTTTTCTCCACTGTCTGTAGTCCTTTTGTTCGATTAAAAAAGGTTAATATAATATTTTTTTAATAAGAGCATGTAATAACTTTTAAAATAATATTATATTTCATTCTTACTTTAACATTACACTTTTATATATATATTTATATATATATATATATATATATATATATATATATATATATATATATTACTTTATATTATATAGAAAATACCATTTAAAAGAAAAATATTAAAAGAATATATATATATATATATATATATATATATATACATTGCAATTACTTATCCTTACTCGTTTTTAGTCGTTATTGAAAACATTTTTTTATTATTTATTGAGATACTTTTTAGTAATCTATATACCGAGTGTAAAGTTTCAAACATCGTCTTTTTTCTGCTATTGAGTAAATGTTTGAGTTCTCTACAATTTAATACAATTTTATGTAATATATTTTTATTTCGTCCACTTATGTCTATCTGTCTATACTTTATTTTCTATTTTTTTATAATCGTTTATAGAGTTTTAAAACCACAGTATCATTTTTCAAAATTAAATAACTCTAAGAACTTAACTAAATAGATTAAATAAAATATAACCTATCCATGAAAAATTTAGTTTTTTAAAATTTCATAATTTAAGTACAATTATTTTTAAATTTTGCGTTCTAATTTGACAACATAATAATAATATTATATATTTAAAGTAGATATTTTTTGATACACTTCAAATATAAATAAACTGTTTTACATGAATACTTAACATAAAATAAAAACTTAACACTAAACTCGTAATATTTTGTATATTATACATCACACTTTTTAGTTTATTTTACTATTTACGATACTTGCTTCAATATATGTGCTCATGAATTATGTTTAAATCCTATTTTGATCATAAACTACGTAATTGTGGTACTAGTAAAGTTTAACTGACTATAATGTAAAGCATAAATGATATACAGCTCTGTTCTAGATTAAAACCACCATACATTAAAACCATCTCGCTGATACATTTATTATTTTGTTAATTATAAAATTATACAAAAAAATCATTTTAATTTATTACTTTGAACAATGTAAAGAAATTATTATTTAATAATTTTCAGAGATATTAAATATAATAATAAAGTGAATCCAAAAATAAAATAATTAATAATCTAGATACATTTTCTAAAAAAATCCAAAAATATTTTTCATATCTGAAAATATTCCACCTCACTATTTATTGATATTAAATATTTCCCAGTATTTCATTTATGACAAAAATTTTCCTCTATAAACTCGAATAAATATTAATTAGAAGTTATTAGTTCAAACATGATATAAAATTGAAATAAAAATATTTCAATCATTTATACGGTTTAAATTTTTATATCAATTTATTGAAATACAATTTATATTTTACTTTTCACTTATTGTCATCTATTTTATGTGGAATCAATATTTTACTTATATTTATTGTTTTTTGTAAAAATGAATAATGTTAATATTTATTTCATGCTAACAAATATAATATCACAATATTTTATTATTATTAAATTATTCATAAACAATCATAGGGTAATTTTTTAACAATTTCCATTAAAAGTAATACTTTGCATACAACGCTCATTAAATTTTAATTACGTTATATTCATAACATTTTAATTATAATTAATTCTATTATAAATTTTCTAAATATACAGTTCAGTAATGATTTTAAAACCATAATATAATTAATTATTACTAATTGAATACACTTTTTAATTGTTACTAAATTTTAATAATAGTTTAGTATTTTTCATTATTTATAATGGTTAACAAATTTAATTTCTAAAATTGAATACAATATTTCATTTTCGACTTCTACAAAACTACAAATTGCATATTTCAACAAAATCTACAAAACCCACTACAGAATACCAGTATTTGAAATAAACTCACTTTGTTTAATTTGAATTTTTTATAGTAAAGATTTTTTGTATAAGTTTTTAATACAATTATTTTATCAGATACCATGCTTTTAACTTAATTAGTAGCTTAAAGTGAATTTGGTCCAACGAATTTAAAGTATTTTAACCTTACTGTCTGTTTTATAAAACTGTTTAAATATACGAAACAAGTCTTCAAACTAATCCAATGAAATAGTGTTCTTTTTCCAAACTGTACATTTTTATCATTCTTCTTTTAAAAAGGGTCATTAATTTTTTTGAAACCGTTTTATATTCAAAAATCAATTTTTCAAAATGTTTAAGAAAATTCTGTGATTAGACAACGATTAGAACATTTTTATAAAATTGAACTATTATTTTTTTTAAATAAAACCCCATTATTTTAATTATACACATTTATATTTTTTTTTCTTTTTGAATTACTTATTCTATTTGCTAATATAAACGAATTATATATTTTATATAAATATCTTATGTATTAAAACATATATATATATATATATATATGTAGTTGAAATTATATCTCTCTTATAGTTGAGGATTATTCTTGGGATAAAATCTTATACGAAATTGGCAAAGAGGATATACAATTCGAAGATATATTTTATTCCATTATCATTTGCATTAGAGAAATGGTAAAATTCTCAGATGTTCTTTTTATAAGTGGTAGTATATACACACACACATATATATATATACATATATATATATATATATATATATATATATATAAGTATGTATGTGAGGTAGACGTCAGTACGATGACAACGCTAATTATGCGGTTAAAGCGTCAGATGGATTTTAAAAGCGACAGAACTGGAAATTTAAAACAAAAATTTTACGTTAAGAAATGAGTAGCACGTCAGACGGTTCAACCACCGGCGACCAATTTCCTCAGACTTCTATCATTACTGTTAATGTATATATATATATATATATATATATATATATATATATATATATATATATACAGAGTGTAGAAGAGATAATTCTTTTTTTGGCTTTAGTCGCAACGCAGCAGGAAAAGCATTGCCGGTCGCATTTTAATTACTGTTATCTGGTTAATCTGTAAGAGTTTTATTTTTCGCTTGGATCGTTACGAGATTAAGATTTCGTAAAGGATAACTGGCCAGAATTGGCGTAGTGAAATGTCTGAAGTTTACTTTATGAGCTTAAAATGAAATCAACGACCAAAAAATTGTATATCGAACGAAATATTATTTCCTAATTATAATTCATGAACTTGTTTCCTTTCTTTCTTTATATACAAGTATGCAAATAAAAAAAGTAATAATACATACAATAATGAAAAAATAATCATTCGTAATACTAAAATTTTCTTATTGTTTTAATAATAAGCTTGTTGCTGTTATTAATTAATTATAATTTAAATACATCAATATCTATCTTAAATTCTAAATGTTACAATTAATATTATTTATATAATTCATATAATTTGTAAATTTCAGTAAAAGTAATGAAAGTTTTTTTGAAATTGAATTGTATTTGTTCAATATATATTATTTGGAAAAAAATGAGTTCAGTAGAAAAAAGTAATTCATTTGCAATTTTTTCTATACAAGAATTATCAGAAAAAACGATAGCATAAAAATTGAAATAATATGAAAAAATAAGTTAATTTATAAATGAATTATTTCTTTACGATATCTGAAATAAAAAAATATTAATTCTATTAAATTTACATATTGCATTGAATGACTAAATCTGTGTACAATTTTATTAATAATTAATTTATTCATCTACATAAATCATGAAAATACAAGTAATGAAATTATATTAAATTATTTTAATAACTACGAATTAGTTCATTAGTAATACAAATTTATTGCAATATTTTAATATACAATGATTTTTAATTGTTTCATAAATTCGTACATAGTTTTGAATATTTTAATTACATTAATTCTTTAAAAAATCTAAAACTTCAACAGTTTCCCTTTAATAAAGTTCAAAGTCATCTGCTCTTAAGAAAAAACTTACCACGAATCGACGTCATCCCCAATAATATGATATCACTAGCAAACGTCCTAGAATAAAACAATAAAGCAATCATTTCAGATGACACATTACACTCTTACTCATTCTACGGCAAAATCGACGACGACGACGAACAAAAAGATAAAGCACCGACGAAACCAACGGGAGATTTTTCTGTTTTAGCGATTTCTTCTTGCACATACACACACACACGTACGCACACACCGACGAATGTATACACACGCGACTCGGTTAGCCGTAACTCATAGAAGTCTTATTTTTCTTCTTCGTCTACAGCTAACCAGCACACTCACCACATCATCTACGACCTCATACCATCATTACTGTTGAGAGCCGGTCAAGTGCTGTTGGACAATTTATGGGCCATATTGGTCCACTCCGTTATCGCTACGTAATACGACCCTCTGAACACAACCTCTTCCAACCCTTCATACACCGCAAAAGGGTTTTACTACAGTGACGGCTCGTTCTCTTAATATTATTGAACGATTATATTGTCGTGTTGAATGGAATTCTGTGTATGAGTTGTTGTTTTATTTTTTTCTATAGGGCATAAATAATAAGTTATTACACATTGCAATCCATCACTCATGTGTATATGGTATTAAATATACATATATTTTAGGATAAAATTACATATATTCTTACTCATGCACATAAGCATAAAACAGTATTAATTCACATAAATTATATTCGCATTCATAAAATATAACATTTTAAAATTTTACATAATACTTTGATATTATTATATTCTTTACTCCAGCAAATAATCACATTATTTAATATATTTTAAACAAAGTATAATTATATATTTAAAATTGTGTGTATTTATTATTCACTTATTAACTTTTTAATTTCGTTTAATCAGAAAAGCTGATTTTATATGAAAGCTTTTTATAATTTTACAAATACAAAATTTATTATTAAAAGAAATATTTGTTAGAAAAATGGATTCAAGCTTTAAACACCACTGAATTGATTTAGATAATAATTTATTCAACATTTTTTTATACTTACATTAATAAATTAAAAATTAAATATTATAATATAAAAAATAAACAAATAATTTATTTTCATTTTTTAATTATAAACAATTCTTGTAGAAATTAGTATGTTTTAATAAATTTAATAATACGAAAATAATTTAATTTTATTTGCATATTTCTAAGAAGTATTATAATATGAAATTATTAACATTTGTTATAAAATCATCTTTAACCACAATTTTAAATATTCGATATAATTTATTACCCTATCAAAGAAACCCAGTCTGGTACTTGCTTTAACACGAAGACATACTACTCATACCGTTAACATAATATTATTTTTGGTACAACTATTCAGTGAGAGAATTGTTACTTGAGGTTGTGGTTAACTTGTTCTTTACTCCTTATATTACGAAATTACATTAAAGAAGATATATAGAAGAGAAAATCTACAGTAACAACTCAAACAATTCAACAATATTTCAAGTATTGAAATAGGAACTTCTTGTAACGTTACAAATAATACTTGTAATCTTCGTATATCTACTTATATATATATATATATATATATATATATATATATATATATATAAATTCATTGCTATAAATGAAAAGTTTTTGAAAAAACTTTTATCCAGTAATAGATAAAAATAAACTCTTGTTACTGAAGTTAAAAATACATAAATTCAGTGAAAAAATCAAATTTAATTACAAATTGAGTGACAAACAATTAATAATAATTATAAAGTAACTTTTTATTTAAAATATTATCTTTGTTTCAAAATGACAATATAATTTCAGCCATTAATTTTATATGATTTGTTAATTAACAAATTGATATGAAAGTAACTAAAATTAACGTTATTAAATCAGACTTAATAAGTAAACACAGACGAACCGCCTCTGGTTAAGAAAAAAACACGTTTCCCGAGAGACCATGGTCGGCCTTAAGCTCAATGTTCACACTCTAGTTGTAATAGAGCCGAATATATAAACATGAAACACAGTACGAAACAGAGATAGTCTCAGAGAGTTCATCTTTAATTATGATCTTTTATCTCCCATCCGCAGTCGCCGTACGTGTAAAATATTACGTGCATTAAAGTGGTCCGAGAAATTTAAGCTTTTACGAAACGGAAAGGGCACCATACATATATACATTTATATATATATATATATATATATATATATATATATATATATACACGTATGTGAGTTGGTTGCTTGGTACCTTTTTGGTGATGTGCAAGCACGAACGACATCGTGACATTTTTACAAGTGAATCGGCGGCATTATTTTAAGTATTCACATACATATACATTCGTGTAAAATATTCGGAACATTGTCTATTTTTCGTTGTTTTAAATAGAAAACTTTCGAACATTGATTTTATAAATAAGACATTGGCATAAATCACCGATGTTAAATTGGATATAAATTTTATACGCTATAGCTGAGAACGGAGATCTCGCGATGCTTTATTATACAGCTTTTGAATTTAAATTTATTATGTGTGTAAAGTCTTTTTTATTGAATGCTCGCACGAATGAGTGAAATATCGTTTACATATAAATTATAACGGGTAAGAGGGGAAAAACCTCGAAGCGAATAAGAAAACTGTGACAACATATTCTATCGGGAAATATTGAAAATCGATAATCAGGCAATTTATATATCAACATTTATTATTATATATCATCTATATACGTATGTGTATATAAATACGAGATGAAGAAAGAAGTCTGGATTGAGGATTCTGATTCGAAAAGAGAGTATTTTATCACAGTGTCTTTACAAAAATGACATATTATATTACCTCTCAGCAAGGACATTTCAGAACAAAAAAATATTTTATTGTTTAGCTCCGTAATCTGATTCTTTCGAATGTCTTTGGAAAATACATAAATTTCATAGAATCCTTGAGATTTACACTGAAATATAATTCTCAGTAAATTAGATATCATTATCATTTAATCCTCACTGTATACTCGTAAAAAAATATAACAAACATAAAAAATAAATATAACAATTAATCAAATTAATTTATTTTACCAAAATAAAAGTATATTTAAAATTATCCTTGAATTAAATAGTAATTTTGTACATATTAAAAAAATTAATAAATACTGTCATTAAATATATTAAATTTTTAATTTAGGCAATTACTTTTTTATAGGTTCATATATATATTTATATATTATAAAATTTCTTCATTAAATTAGAATCAAATATTATACTATATGTTACTAGTATTAAACTCAATTTTAACATTTTAATTTTACAAAAATACCATCAGTAGCAATATTTATTATTATTATGCTTTATATTATGAATTTTGAAATTAATTTAGTATAATAAATTTATTTTTATTTTGTCAATATTAATTTTTACATCTCCATATAATTAATAAAAGAATATAAATAAAATATATTTAAAAATTAAGAAATATGACTTAAAAATTAAGAAATTTCGAAAAACCGTGAAATATTGATTTTTTTTATAGATATATGATAAATAAAAACTTGAATTTTAAAAAAATATAGTTTAGAATAATTATTTTGCTATTTTTATTTTCAAATACAATCTATTTATTGTACAATGAAACATTTGTTCTGTAACATTCGGTCTAAAATATATAAAGTTTACAAATGTTTTCCAATTTCTCAATCTTTTCAAACAAGTTTCGAACGAATAAAAACAGGCCATTAATTCGATTTTAAATAGATTCGAAACCCCGAAAGAATGAAACGAACAGTTACATTATACGAGTATATATCTTGCGAACCATTGAAACGAAAACAATACTGTGAATGCACTCCTCGAGATAGAACTTATAACTAAATTGAGCACTATAATGATTTCGATGCATTCCAATTTCCTGCATCCGATACAAAACCATCATTACAACAAATCGACGCCAAGAATGCATCGAATGGCATCGACATCTAACCGAATCGAACGACGACAACGACCACCGTTCACTCATACAGCTTCCCACTTTTACTACTCACTTACTCTTACAAACCTCTATCCAGAACACCCACTCGGTCGCTACATCGGCCCACGATCAAATCCCATCGTCTCTCGCCATTACTTTTCCATCTCCGTTACTCTACGCCATTCAGTGACTCCCCAACCCACGTACTCTTCGATTGTCGTTGAAGCGCGACACTCTACTTGGCACTTTTATCCGTGTCATTAGATACAATTTGGCCGCACTAATCTGCTACCTGTGCCAAATTGAGTTATCATTCATGCTTAATGGGTCGGCAGGATATCATGGCCAGAATGTTCTAATCAGTGGCGTAGGCGGACAACGTCAACATTTCGCCATAAAACGTTTTCGATATCGCTGAAAGTTACGAAGAACTGTTGCGGTTGCGGATATCGAATAGACATCGACGACTTTTTCATTTGAATATTTTATAAATAAATCAATTCTAACTGAAAATTTATTTCGAATATATAAGTCTTGTGCAACTGTTTCGATAAATTCTTTTTTGTGTCGATACAGGCATTTGAAACGAACTCAAACTCGTGCTTTTTTATCTTGTTCAGTTTTAATTAAACTCGATATATTTGAAAAAACTTTTAAAGTTGATATTTTCGTAGACTTTTAAAAGCCTTTACAGACAAAAATCGCATGAGAATATTTTTATAATGTAATTAAACAAAATGAGAGTATTAAGAAATATATCACTATTTATTAAATTATTATTTACTAAAATTTATTTGTAAGTACACATTTTATATGGTAAACAATTAGCTTTATTATTATTTTACTTTGAATTTTATGAAATAATATAATTAAAAATATATTTTGTTGACATTATATAATTATATTTTATATTGTAACTTAATTTTAAATGAAAATCGAGATAATTGAATGAACAAATACATCCATCAAGTATTTGTATTCATTTTAAAAAAAGTTTAATATAACAGTTATTAAATTTAGACGTATTTTATAAATAAAGTGTAAAAAATCCAGAATAAAAATATTTGTTATTAAATACATCTTGTTGAAAAATTACAATATTAATTTATAAACTATTATTTTGTTATCAATTAATTAAATGGTATTTTACATTTAATGTTATAAATATGAAAACAACATTATATAAACAGAAATAATAATCTAATATTATAATGCCATATAAACCATAAAGTGGCAATTCTTAATAACATTTTTAAGATAATCTTTTATAAAATATAAATATTAAATTACATGAGAAATTTCAATTTATGCAAAGGAAAATATAGAGTGAAATATTTCTTACTGCAAATTATTTATCAATTAGTATTTCTCTCAATATTTATAATTTATAATCAATAAGTGAAAGTTGGATTTATTTTAATAAATAAAGTAAATAATACTATTGATCTCTGTTAGAAGATATAAATGATTGTCGCATTTTGCATTAAATTTATTTTTGTTTATAACTCATAAATAAATTAAAAATTTATCCAAGAGTGTAAAATAATTGATAAGTTTAAATATCATAAATTCTGGATAAAGTTAATGTAAAATGTCTATCTGAATTCCTTACTTTATGTTAAAGCTTATATGGTTATTTAATGCACTGTAAAAATTTTAAACTAAATGGAGTGTGTAATTTTTCCTTGAGTGTCTATTCAATAGATAAACGTATTCTCATATACTAATATATTTTTCAATTTACTTATATGTCAATGCGATTGATTAAAAAATATATTTCTTCGAATTTATCCAAAATAAGAACAATTTAAACTTCGCTTATTCACTTTTATGTAATTATTTCTTTTAAATAATAAACTAACAATTTTTTTCATATCATATTAATAAAAATATATCATTGAATTTTCTAATAAGCTAAAAATTTCAATCAGTACTGAATTTAATATTTTTTTAATTTTCTAATTATCATTGTTATTTTCAATCAATCAATATCTCACGTTTTTAATTTATTATCTAGTTTATAAATCAATTTAAAATTTAAAATATAGTCATATCTTGTATATATTTTTTTAAAATTTATTTCTTAAATATTTTCTGATTGTTCAAAAATTAATATAAAATAAAAATATTTACATTTAAAAATGTATAAAATAATACTTAAACTTTTATTTCCATCGTAATGATTTAAATTATTTATTCTTATAAAAAAATAAAATCGTTTAATACTTAAAAATGCTTTATTTTTTAAAATTATCTTAATTATCATTGCTATTATTTACATTAGAAATAAATGTGGAAAATTTAAATAAATTTGTTAAATTAAATTAGAATATTTAGTACAATACTTAATTGCTTACAAAGATCACAATTATTTTAATGGATCTTCTATACATACGTTTAATCATTCCTCATACAAACATATATATATATATATATATATATATATATATATATATATATATATATATATATATATATAAAGATATGTGAATTTTCGACAGCATTAGAATGCAATCATTCTCGGATTGTATACAGGGAGAAATTTCCCTATCTCCATTTATTACCGTATAATATGATGCTAGTGAGCTTCAAAACCGAAACTTTAAGAGAATTAGTTCACAGATTTATAAGGATTACGAATAAACGCGTATCATATAAAGTGAAAGTTTTCTCAAGCGTTCACTGACTTCTTGAAAATATATTTACATAATTAAAAACTTTCAGACTTCCTCAATTTACCAAGTAAATATATGTTTATTAAGAAATATACACATGACAAACGACACGATCGTCATTTTATCACACACATTTATTTGTAGACATACATATAAACACACACACACACATATTATATATAATATTATTTGTGTATAAATAAGTAATTAAGTACTGTTGTTCAATAATTAACTTAAACTGTATACATATTATATTATTTATTTAATTACATACATAAAAATTCTATTTTTTTACAAGAAATATTTATTTTTAAATATTATCAAAATAAATTTTTATGTGTTTAAATCTATGATTTATATTTTAAATGAAAATAAAAAGAAATTAAATTAATTTAATTATTTGTTAAACTAATTCACTTTATTAAAAAAATGTTTTATTTTAAGAAATTATGATTGGTCCAAATAAAAAATATATGTAAATAAATTTGATATATTTTTTTTGTAATAATATTTCATTCCAATTTATAAAATTGATTTATATAAATTTGAACGTACATTTACATATTTCTTCACATTCATTATAATATATTCGAAAGATTTAGTCAACAAATATTTTTTTATTGACAAGCTTGAAAAACTTCTTATGGCAGAAAATAATATAATGAACAATGAAATAGAAGAAGACATTATAGAGTTTTTCAGTAATAAACATCAATAATATACAAGAATATTATAGCTTGAAACACTAATAAAAGGATTTATTAATAATTGATATTACAAGTTGTAATTAAAAATTAATTTTTATTTCACGTTGAAATTACAATATTTCTAAATATGTATATATATATATATATATATATACATAAATATATATATATATATATATATATATATATATATATATATAAATATATATACTAATATGAATTTGTTTATATGTGTAGGTGTACGTAAGTATTAAATGATTATGTAGACAATTATGCAAAATGTGATATTAGCATACAATCATTCAAATCGATTGATAGTAGATTACATTATTAATTTTAATGGTCGATTCGGTTTTGTAAACATTCATTTAAACCGTCAACATTATCTACACCATTGGTTACGATCTTATCATCGACATTTGTATCGCTTTTATCGTAACTCTGTCACTCGTTCGCTCGCACCAATCTCATTTTTCTTCTCGCGCGGATTTTAGTTTACCCAATTGTAGTACCACCAGGGAGTCATCTATTCGAATCTTCTTAACTGTAATGATCGCAGTTAAGATGCGTGTCAAAGATAACTACTTTGAATTTGTTGATCTGTTTTTCGCGGCGAGATTTATCTGTTTGTTTTAATTAGAGCCACTTTTACGTTTATTTATTGGTACAGTTTAGTTTTTCTGTTTTAATTAGTTTGATGAGATAATATTTATACCTGTCATCTTTATTTGAGATTGATGACTTAATTAAATAAAACTATAAATAATAAAAGAAATAATTAATTTGAATTTTTATTTCTTTAAAATTCATTTTTATTTATTCAGAGTTTTTACTGTTATTTCTTTAAAATAAATCAAATTGAAATATACTTCTAACTTTTATATTAAATCCTCAAAGATAGATTATATAAAATAGGTTATTTCTGCAGTTTTCAAGTATTTACTTTAACATATCTTGACTTTCTAGAAAAATGGTTCTTGTAACATGCTAAACTTTAACCTAATAAATATTTCATGTCATTTTCTTCATTCATAGTATTAGTTATAAACTCGAAATGTCTATATTAGTTGGATTATACTTAGAGCAATAAAGTTTCTAGAACTCTAGACAGTAACTAATTAAATGTTAGTTAATCAATAGTGAAACCAATTACTTACTTTTTTTATTACATTTATACAACAAATTAATCAATTTAAAAAAAATAATACAAAATAGTTATTTGCAAATTTTTCAATTTCTGTTTGATTTATTAAATTATTACAACATTCAAATTTTAAAAAGGGTATAATTGACTAATTGTAACTAAACAATTTACATTAAAATTCAATAATTATTTTTATAGTTGATAAATATTTTTAAAATGAATATTTTTTTTACTTAAATACTTTTTGGTATTTATGTAAAAGTCTGATAATTCATAACTTTTGGTATTATATTTATTCAATTTTAATTAACAATAAATATCATTTCTTTAATTTATCTTGTAGTAACAATTCAACACTAATTTTTATTTCCATAAATGTATTTATTAAACCAATAATTTATAAATTATTATAAATATTCAATTTAATAAACAATCACAAAAATGTAATATATATTATATATATATATATATATATATTGATATTTATTTATATTTAATATATAAAATATATAAAGTTAAATTATATATTACACACCTCATCTATACTTATATTATATATCTATATCATAATGTTCAGAAATACAAAGAGATACAATTATATCCACAAAGATTTAATAACGTAAATAAATCTTAATTTCTGTACAAGATTATAGACATTGTACGCAAGAAATGTTGAAACGTTAAAAGCTGTCATGTTAAGATGACATTAAAGCGTATTAGTCATTGTATTATAAAATAACAATTTCAGAGAAAAGAGAAATCTGTAATATTTTCTAACGCTTCTTTATTACATATATATATATATATATATATATATATATATATATATTGATGTGTATTTATATAACGATACGAACGTTTAATATATTCACAAAGCTTTTGATATTTAATTCTCTGCTTGAAATATGTTGACTGTGTATTTATTTGCTCAAGAAAGCAAAAGTTCAACGGATGCCAGTCGAATTTGTGTTCAGGCATTGAAAATAAAGACTACGCCCCGGAAATATATTTACTGACATTTTTTTAATATTTCGATTACGTTTCCTATTTAAAGATTTCGCGTGCGTGCGTATGTGTGTGTGTTCAGACTCGTTATTAATGTAAAAATATATTTGTATACAGGGAATTTCACGAATGGTACGTATTTTTATATAAGAAATATTTTTCAGTGAAAATCGTCTACCGAGTAATATTTTAAAATTAAAGAACATACGTTGGTTTTTACAGTGAAATGATTTTAAATAAACTTGAAAAAAATTGTATCAACCTTTTTTATTACTTTTTAACACAGTAACTAATAAAAAGTGCATGTATGATTTATTTATTATATATATAATAATTAAATAATAATATAATCCATTAAACGTATTCATTTTTATTATTGATTCTCAAATACCTTTTTTTGGAAAAGTGTCTAGATTCATTGAACTTTCATCTATCAAACATACTTGAAATAAATCTTTTCTAAACGTCTGGTTAAATTTTTCTCATTGCTTTTTCGTAAAATAAAAAAGGTCATAAATTTTATTCTTTCGTTCTTGTCAAACATACGATTTAGTCTATTTTTTTATTATTGTACCTTAGCTCAATATACTTTCCTTTTATT
Organism: Neoneuromus ignobilis; assembly: GCA_029203775.1. Classification (NCBI taxonomy): domain Eukaryota; kingdom Metazoa; phylum Arthropoda; class Insecta; order Megaloptera; family Corydalidae; genus Neoneuromus; species Neoneuromus ignobilis. The sequence goes on along the minus strand of CP092094.1, from coordinate 14,023,333 downwards.
GCACTTTATACAACTAACGATTTAGGCGCCAATGATGTAATGGATGACTAGCTATGTATTTGAAACGATACGTGTCAAGTCAACGAACCTAGAGATAAAAACGAATTCTACCCCTCAACCCATCAACTATATAACATACGAAAGTATTAAAATAAAACTTGTTACTTTTACGCCAAGATGAAAAGTATTTTAATTTAAACGAGAAAAATTATAAAAACTAAATATATTACAAATTTAAATTTTTCTAAACTTCTAAATTTGATTATCAGTTAAAATCGTTATTAACAGCTAATTAATATGAACAGCCTTGTTAATCATTATTAATACTTTCTTTTCTGCTTTCCAAAAATCATTGGTGTCATTGAAAAGAATATTTATAAAAAATACAATGTTTAATATTATTTTAGACAATGGCAGAATTTTTTTTTTCAGATTATTTCAATTTAATAAAAAACTTTTTTAACTTATTTAGTTTTATAATTTCACATTTTCCATTTGAAAATAAAAAAATATATATATTTGAATTCAAATTCACTTGTATAGAATTAAGTCCTGTTACATTATTGAACTTACTCAGTATATTTTTACACTATATTTCAATTCTTGGTTTTCAAATTACAAAATAAATCTTATATACCACATCTTTTACTATCTAATATTTTTGAAGATTAAAATAATAATTGATTTAAATGCAATTGAATTAAAATTGTTGTTATTAACACGGTCACATATTTTAAATGGAACTTAATATCATAGTTCATTTTTTTCAGAGTTTTAAATATTATCATTTTTTATTATAAATTTAAGGAAAAGTTATAAATCATTCTATAAAAATTTTGTCTATGTTCGTCATTTTTTTATTTATTTTTATCTTTTACATCGTTGTCTTACATTTACTATTAAACTTTACACACGCACATTTTTAAAAAAAAGTTTCTGTAAAAAATGTTCTTGTAAAAACCGTAATTCACACAACGTACCCGATACACATATGTGTTCGTCTAGGCAAATGTATACTTCCTACATGGCTCGAACGACAACGAATCACTATCGATTAGTGATGAATGTCAACAGTGTATGTATGTGTGTGGGTTTATATATATATATATATATATATATATATATATATATATATATATACATAGATTTATACGTACAGTACGCAGAAGAATGGATTTATTCAAGATCGACACGACCGGTGAAGCTGCCAAAACGAACGGTTTCGACGACAACGCGAAAGACGTAGAAACGGAAACCGTCCTCCACGTTCATTCGTTCGATCTCTGTTCAACGTTCGGTATTCGTTTCATCGTCGTTCGCCACTCTTCCTTCTTTCCCGTCCACAGTTTTCTGTAACAGATAAATGTCGCTGTGGCCAAAGTGGATTTTCGTCCTGCGATAACGTATAGGCCAATAACGCAAATAGATAAAGAACATGCTGTGGGGAAGACGGATTGAATAAAGGAAGATTTTTTCTACTGAATAGTTACGTTCGATGTTCAACGCGCGCTCTTGTGACTATATGGCTTCGAATATGTGTGCTTGGATATGTGTTCTTCTCTTTATACCATTATTTTCTTTCGTGTCATTATATATATATATATATTTCTCTTTAATTGATTTGTGTTTGAAAATTTATAGTAGCACTTTAATCTCAATATTGATTTAACCATTTTTTTACTTAATTTTTAAAAAAAAAAATTATCTTCTTTAACTTTGCATATAAAACTTTTTATAAATCGTTTATTAAATTATATTATTATATATAATTTTCTTTGCAAAAACTATTAAGATAATTAAATTGTGAAGATTAATTTAAATTTATATAATATTATTATCATATTCTTTAAAATATGCTGCTGTATTTATTTTTCATTTTTTTTTTATTATCAGTAATATTGTTGTTCCTTTCTATTAAATTATGTATAACATAAAAATAACCGATTTATTACACAGACATTAAAATATAATAATAATTATTATTTTAATTTGAAAAATAATCAACACTTTTGTATTGATAATAATAAGTTATATTTAAACAAAAATATTTGCTATTAGAATAAATAGAAGTCCTTGTTGATTTAATCAATTCAGTACAGAAATAGATATAGAATTGAATAATTTAATACTTTTCGTCACAACATCGCATCGTCCATAATTAATATTGATTTTCGTTCCAATGTTATGTAGAATTTATTACCGTACTAATTCTGGATTCTTGTCAGTCGTAATTGTCAAAATTCTGAATATTTACTACTATCATCTATATTTTTACTATATAAAGTAAAAATATAGTAGTCTATTCCATTTGAGTCTCTCGAAACATGAATACCAGTTCTAAAAAAAAGAAACGAGTAATAACATACAACAGCAACGGCTGTTGTATTTTTACAGCACTGTAAAAATTTCAAACGACAACAGGGACGTAGTTTACCGCCGTAGAAAAAAGCATCAGGTCGTGTCTATGTGTTTCGGGTATACAGCAATGGTAACGTTGCCATCAGATGGAGCCATTATAACTTTCATCCTACATGCAGTGGTGTTTTCTAAGGAAATTTATATCGCTCCTCATGTCTTTCGAGACAGAATCGAAGTGTATATACAATATTGCTGCCAACAAACGTTAATATCAGACCGCACAAATGACCCAATCGTTGGCTTTCATGTTCGATGAAACGCGCTATATTTTACTATTATTGCTTTAGCTTTAATGTATTCACAGTATAGCGTTGAACAAGTGTCACTATATATCCAGTAGATATGGTCGGTTGGGGTAGCACGAACTGGAAAATGGAGCTGGAAAAATGTTTGTTTTCGCAAACGTAATGTACTAGTTTTTAACTTTTAAGTGAATATTAAACACGCTTTAGAAGTTCATTCCATCATTAATTATTTTTAAAGTTCTTGTACTGCATATATAAACTATTGAAACATTATTCCCATTCCATATTATATTTGTGAATTTCTTTCTCATAATTCAAAATATTTCCAGAAATATATATTTATAAATTTATATCTTCGAAACGAATTTGTATATATTTGATTATCTTTTAAACTTTACGAATTTTAAATAACTAACAACACAAATTACATCGACTTGTATTAAAAATGTGTTTTGTAGAAATTAAGCTAAAACATTCATATCTTTTCCGATTTGTATTCGATCTTATTTTGACATTTATCTTAAATAACATCAGAAATAAGTTATGCTTATGAGACTATTATCAAAAAGTTTAATGTACTTTTATATAAGAATCGATCTGATATAATTCAAAGTTACACTTCTACATGTATTTTCCATTTTCAGTGAGTTGTTTTTCTTTTCTTTGAAAATTATGTTCAATGTTTATCTTTTATATATCCTTTAAGAAATTCAAACTTTAGAAACTATTAAAGTGTACGTTCTATAATAAACTGTTATAAAAATATACTTTTTTGTTTAATGGGATTAAAAATTTATATATAAATATGAAAATTATTTTATTCGCTTTTTAAAAATTAATTTTCATTGTAGTTTTAAATTTATTTACTTAAAATCAAATAAAAAATTATTATTCTCAAATAATTTTATTGAGAAAAAAATTATATTATACTTTCTATATAATAAGAATATTTCTCTATTTACTTTGTTCATTTGATTTTAAAACTTAAATACCTAACAATATAATACTTTTAACTTTTAAACTTATAAATAAGTATAAAGTAATTTTCTATGAGAGTATAAAATTTCTATCATATCTATTTTTTATTATTTATATATATGTATTTATAAAATGATTTCTAGTATAAAAAACGAACATAAACGACTTCAAATCTTATAAAGTATTGTTCATAAACAACAACTAAATTCGAATTTTTTCTAATAATATCAAGAAACACAACTGTACTCAAGTACAATAAAAATAAATGAACCGGAACACATTCGATGCTCTACATGCATGCTAGTATTTTATATTTGTGATTTTTTATTAATAACGAAAATACTTATATTTGTACATATACTTCAACATATATATACTAGTATATATATATATATATATATGCATGTATGTATGTGCATAAACACAATATAGAATCAAATACAAACGTTGTAATACAAAAGAGAAACTAAACAAAGACAAGTCAGAAAACAAGACGTGACGTATTTTGAACAAAGTCTGATCGAATTTGAAAATACGATAAGGAAAACAGAAGCCAACACGTCATAGAAACAGAAAAATAAATAATATTAGTTTTGTGTGATGGAAAATGAAGAAGCGTTTTCATAAATCAAACTTCCATTCAATCTTGTTTAAAATTAAATTGCGACGTTCGTCGAATATGGCATTAAGACACAGATGAATTTATGCTATAATAATAAATTATATATATATATATATATATATATATATATACATACATACATACATACATAAAAGTATATATGTGTAGTGTTTGTGTAGTTCATCATAAAATAAATATTAAATTAATGTACTGTAAAATATAGCTCAATATAATTTTCAATGTCTATAATAAAAATGCATTTCTCTTAGTAATATAAACTTATGGAGATTTTTTTATTTTATGATACTAGCAATGACTTTTTTATTATGATTTTCATCATAGAATATTATTTCAATTAAAAAGAATGTTATAAGTTTTCATCAATTTTTATATATCGCAGAATAATTATTAATATTAAAGTAAACGTTTAAAATTTTATTTTTCTTAGAAATTATTTTTAATTTTTAAAAATATTAGTAATCCAATAACAAAGTTTTTGACAAAAAAAACAAATACATTTAATATTTTAAAAAAATGTTCTAAATAATATGCATTTTTTAAAATAAAATATTAATCAAAAATTATTTGATGTCACTAATTCACTTTTTAATCAATTATTCTCTTGTAATATATTTTTTTAATTTTCTTTTATCGTTTTTTATTGTAAAATATTTTTCTAAAATTTCAATAATAGATATAAAAATTAAAATAGACATGATATAATTATTGATTATTTTTTTAAACTTGAGTATTATTGAAGAGTGTTTATTTTGTTAAAACTAATAAAATAAAATTTTATTTATTTATAAATAAGTTATACTTGTTTTTGTTATATAATTATTTTCGTTTTATCTTTGGTATTTAGTTAGTTATATCTTATTTTAATTTTTTGTTGTATTAATATTATTTTGTCTCTTAAATTCATATTTTATGATATCTACATTTAATTAAATTACCAAAATCATTTTCTCTGAATTGAAATATAAATTTACAAATTTCAAGAAAATATTATACTGTTATTAGTTAAGTATGCGATTCAATTAATGAAAAGCGTTGAGTTCATTAAAAAGTGACGTTTCATTTCAATTGAACACGAAAAGAAACTCAAGTAAAAAAAAAATAATAATAAGTCCGTATAAGAGAAAAACCGAGTTAACCAGTCAGTGAGTGTTAATTTAACAGTGTTAAACATCGCACAGTGGTCGACATTATGTGCAATCATCCGTCGTACCGATTATTGGAAAGCAATTTTCCAATTCGTAAATTACTTTATGCGTTCCGAGTTTCTGTGTGCCTTAGCTGAGGCGACGGCGACAACAGCATAGCAGGCGGCCGAACACACGACTTGGAGAAGAAGTATTTTAAAGTTTTAACTCGGCTCTAATATATGAGAGGGTGGCATGAACTCAATTGAAGTGAGTTCAACCGGGTCAGAAAGGAAGCATTTTCTTCTTCTTTCTGCTACTTTTGTGCCCATAGTGGCTCACAACACGTTGAACATGCTACTTTTCTCGACTTGTACTAAATTCAAAATTCATTGAAGATGCACGTCTAATAATCATATGAGGTCAAAAGATAATTTAACAATTATATTATATATATATATATATATATATATATATATATATATATATATGTATCTATATGTATCTATGTATGTATGTATACATGTTTGTGCGTATGTATTTCTAAAATTTACAAGAATACTTTTTGAAATGTTAACATAATAATACAAATAATTTATTATTTAATTATTTATTTAATGCTTCTATAGTGAATTACTTTAAAAAAAAATTGACTAATAAAAAAACCTATAAAAATATATGTATTAATTAAAAAAATTATTGAGGTATGAAGATATTTCATAAAAACTAATTTATAAAATCTATGGATACAAAATATTTTCACACTTTTTTAATTGCACATGTTGTGAATTGTAGCAATTATTTAAAAAATATATTTCAAAAATAAATTTCAAGTATAAACCATTTTTTAAAATCAGGTAAATTGAATTTAATTTTAATTGTAATTAATTTTCCTTTTCCTTTTTTAATTTTAATGAAACGAAGTTATCTCTTTACAAAAATACATTCCTGGATGAATACTATGGAGCATCATTCTTTAAAAATTACACTTTTAAATCCGTCGTAAAATTATACTGAATAATCAATTTTAACAAATTTAAGTGTGGTGGGATCGTTTGAGTTAATCCGATAAACGTCAGCATTTCATTTAATAGATTGCATAGACTCTTGTGCATTCTTTAAGAATACAGATAGTTAAATCCAATGCTACAGTCAATGTCGCCATCGATGTTCACTGAACTTCATTCCCTGTCTGTTCTATGACGATGTCTATCACACAAGATTCCCTCTTTTACAACTATCGAAAGTTGCAATTTTGCAAATTGAATCGAACACTTTCTTATAGCAACAAAACGCCTACTGTCTCCTTTAAAAGTTTCTCTAATACATGTACATACACACATACGTTTAATATATATATATATATATATATATATATGTATGTGTGTGTAAATGTATGCCTACTGAAAGAAAGAAAAAGGAAAAACATTATTCATGACATTTATAGAAAATTTTCTTTTCTTGAACTACGTTCGTTTCAATTTTAAAAATGTACATATAAATGTGTACGTTAAGATCTTCAAGTGATTTGAATTAATGAATTCCTTGTAGACCCTTTCGGAATTTTTTTCAGTAATTATATATACGATGGTCGTTTGATAAGTATGGTAAATTTATTTATTGTTTAATTTAATTAATTAATTGATTTAATTAAATTTTGTAATTTAGTTTTTCTTACTTTTTTACTATACTTATCAAACGACCATCGTATATATATATATATATATATATATATAACTACGTATATATTTATATATAAAGAAATCTATTCGTATTGATTGAATGTGCTGCTTTTTATATATTTTTTTCGAAGTACCTTACAAAATATAACAAGTACCTTGTTAATAATATATATTTTTATTTTTAGGGTTCTGACAAAAATTGAGACTTTTATAATTTGACACTTAAAATAATATTTATATGCTAACAGAATTTATATATATATATATATATATGTCATCATCATTAGCCTATTTCTATCTTCTATTCGATGAAGGTCTCTTATGAAAATATTCACATCGACAAATCCTATGCATTTCTTTTTCACTCCATTCTAATGACTTTTCTTACATCGCTACCCTATTTATTCATGGATCTCTTCCTGAGTGTTTTATTATATCTGAGTTCCCAAACAATAATGTAGAGAATAGCTGTAAATATTTAAATTTTATTTTAATTAGAGTTAATTATATTAAATTAATTTACTGATATTTTCTTATAATTTACTTTGAGTACATATTAAACACTTATTATACTTAATTTGTATATTTTCATTTAATGAAATATCGTGATATAAAGTTTTTTATACATTTAGCAATTAATCAATCTGTAAAAAAATAATATCAATATACAACTTCAGAAGAAATTATTAAAAAATCCGACAATATCATTTGAAACTCAATAAAAGTTAATTATATATTTTCTTTTCAATAAAAAAGTAATATTTAATTACAAGCTTATAAAGATATTCCTGTTACAATTGAATTTTATGTTTTATAAAAATCTCATTCTTGTTTCAATTGAATTTTTTAATAATGTTTAGTCGACGTTTCGATCCATTAATAATGGTCAATAGATATCTAACGTTTTATATTTACTCGCAACTTCATACGAATGATATAAATTGTAAAGTCAATGAACAAACTCCACAGCCATTGACATAAAATACAAATAGCGATTGAAGTTGATCGACCGCGAAGAATAATGTGAAGTTTTTCGAAATATTTTTCATCTCTTGACATCGGGAAAAAATTAAATTACGGTTAAATCAATATCGCGGCAGCGGTGAGACATCAATTTCCCGCGGCCGCCACTTCATCTTTCCATAAAATATGATGTTACGTTGGCCGAACCAACAACTCTTTCTTGATTTATTAGATATTTCGACGGCACGGAAGCTTACATCGCATAAAAATAACCAGCGATGATATTTATTGGTTGTAATCTGGAGCGACGCTGAGCAGATTCTTCTTCGTTCTGCTCGTACGTTGTGTAGATATACACTGACGTACCTTTATGTTGGTGACGGCAAAAGGTTTTCGTTTCTTCGACTCCTTCACATTCATTCGACATTGTTCAATTTAACTTTTGTCATTCGATGTCGCATTTACACAGACCTCGCATCGACAGTTGTTCTTCTCGATTTGCAAAAATTGTGTTGAGTTCTGCACGTACATACAATATCGGAAATATTGAAATATTTTTTTATTATCATACACATCAAAATTTCAGCAAAAAAATACTCACAGAGTTCAGTTGAGATAAACACACACACACACACATTATATATATATAATCCAAAAAGTACAATCAAGTAGTCTAATATTCCACGAAAAATGTGTAGAAAAAGGGCCATATTGTTAAAATATAATTAATAACATTTATCAATATATTATAAACTTTTTAAAAATGTTTAAAAAAAATGAAATTAATTAATTATAAATAAAAATAAACGAATTATATAATTGTTTAACTAATTTTATATAAAATAAAGTTGTCTAATACAAAATAAACTTATATATTTGATTATTATCAAAATGTACAATTTATTTAGTTCCACATAAAGAGCTATTATCAAACAACGTTTTATTTTTATTTCCTAAAAGGTATAATAAACTGAATCAACTGATCTCTCAAATCCAAATGTAAGTTTTAAATCTAGTATAGCTGAAGAAATACGAAACCTCAAGGTCAAAACCGAGTAAATTAAACTACACGTTGAAACAGTACAACATTTATTTCTCTAGTAATCGACTTCTTGAACGTGACGACATAAACATCTTATCTTAGTAAAAGGTTATTTCAACACTAAATCAATATCCTTACTTCTTCTTAACATTGACACAAGAATAACTATTTTTAAAAGTTTATCTCCCACTAGTTTTAACTAGTTTTAAACTATATAAAATTATATTAAAGGGAAAACATTGAATGTTTTTCTACTATAAAATGTTCTTTGTATCTAAATTAAATCTAACAGCAAGAGAATTTTTTGCCAAATAAATTATTTAGAATATAAAATATCTTCGAAATAATTTATTTTTCAAATTTATACAACTAAATAATTTTAAATCATTTTGTATATATATATATATATGAGTATGTATGTATGTATCATTTTTCATAAAGAATTTATTGCAGTTTCTTTCTATATCGAAGATATTTTATATAATAAGAATTGTTATTCTGTAAGGTAAAAATGAACGAACACGAGAAAAAATCAAATGAAAAATAACATCAAATACAGTAAACCGGAATGAATTCGTATAAATTATGTTTTTATTTTTAGAAAAAAAATGGAATTTTTCCGTTGCGTTCTCTCGTTCAATTACTGTTATTTTCACCGAATGACGTATCGTTTTCTTGTTTTTCTTCTGATCAATGTTAGTAATTTATACCGAATGATATTTTTAACATCGCTTTTTATAAATTATTTATCCATTCATATTTGCTTCGCTTTTTTTAATAACATCGATGTCATTCATTAAAGACATCGTAGAAAAGTTTTTAACAAGTTACATGGAGCTTGAACAAAAAAAAATAAACTTTAATATATTTTTTTAAAGATTTTCATTTCGTTTATTTGATTTAGCTATGTTTTTTGAGATTAAACATATATATTTTTCTTAAGTTTAGTCGAAGTTCATTATTATTTATGAAGAAACATTTGTAAAACATTTATAAATTAAAAATCAGGTTTTATATATATGTATATATGTGAGAGTGTTATTTATTTAAAAAAATAATATATTTTTATAAAAATAAAGTTTTAAATTCTTGGATTATTTTTTGTATTTTGTTCAGTCAATAAAGTAAAAAATTTATTTCTGTAAAGGTTAAAATGTAAGTTTATATATACATATATATATATATATATATATATATATATATATACATGTTATAAATGAATGACTGGTGACACTTTTATTTGTATTATTCCGCACACCTTCCTTTTATATATGTATGTGTGTTTATTGCAACGGCGAGATTCGCCAAAAAAATAACTGCGGACAATAAAAAATTTTACAACTTGCGACGCAATGTGAAACACTAAAGACGAGAAAACCACTCGATTCAGCAGAAAAATAACATACTGTATATTCTCTGTATGTGTATATATATGTGTGTCATTTTGTTGTTCAAGTTTCGTTTCGACGAAACGCTCGAACACAATTGCAATCTGTTATTGTTACTGTTTTTCAAATAGAAGAAACTGAAATGTCTTACGTTGCATTTTCTCAAATCGCAGTGAAATTGAATCATCCACAGTGTGTCAGTCCAACTCTTTTAGTCAGTCGACGTTTAACAATCTGCAAAGAAAGGAAACTGAAAAAGATGTCAATTAATATAGACTTTAGAGATAAACTTGTGTATTTTATTTATTTATTGTAGCATTATATTTATACGTACAGATTCATATCGAAATTTATATATTTTTGTCTATATAGCAATATATTATTAAATGAAAATTTCACTTATAATTGTCTTCACTTTTAATTAAGAAATAATAACAATAATTTCATGACGGGAATTAAATATTTTCGTTGCTTTCATTTTTTATTCATTTTTTGAAAAGCATATCCATTAAATTGTTTTATATCCAATAAAAATTCTTTTCTTGCATATTATTGTACAATAATTTTATAATTATGAAATATATATATATATATATAACCACAGATATTTTAATTAATTAAATTAATATTCAATAAAACCACAAATATTTCTATTATAAATAATAACTAAATATCAGTATATATATAATTTTTATAATAATCCATTAAAAATACGTTTTATTTTAAAATTACTCATTTGTATATTTATATGATTATATTATGAATAAATTAATGAATTTTAGATATTATAATAATATTATTTTTCTACTACTTTACATAATCAGTTGCCAAACATTATAAAAAACATTACTATTTTAATTCTTTTACAAAACCGTTTTTAATTAGCAAATATAATGTTGTAGTTTTGAAATATTATGTATAAAAGAAAATAAATTGAAAATTTTCATATATGAACAAATTAAATATTCAAATTCTCTCTTTAAACATTTTTGAATAATCAAGTTGAAAGATGTATTTTTTTAAGAAAATATTTAAAAGTAAAGAATAATAATAAAAATTATTACAGCAGATAAATACACACACACATACACATACACAGATATATATATATATATTGCATATTTTCAATTATTCAATTTAATAGAATAAGGAAAATCCAATACACAATTTCAAAATGATATAATTGAATTAAAACTTTAATAAATAAAAAGGAAAAAAGATTGATTTTGTATTGTAGTGTTTTTTTTATTTTAATATTTCATATTTAATAAATTAATTAAAAAAATCGTGATAAAATTTAAAAAACAACAGATTATTTCCAAAATTCAAATATATCTTTGATTAGAGTTATACAAATGATTTTTTAGTGAACAACAGATACATGACAAACTCGTCTTTTTCTCCTGGTTTTGGCGACAAAAGAACACACAAACAGGCATATTTATTTGATTTATAATCTTTCGTGAACAACACAGTCAAATAAATATTTTTGTGAACTAGAACACAATTTACGTACATGCATGTACACACATTCATATATATATATATATATATATATATAGATATATATATATATATATATATATAGATATATATATATATGTAAGAAAAAAAGCAAACAAGGAGACAAGATAATAAATTATTATTCATGTGGCGTGTCGCCGCCGAAATCCACAATGTCTGAGTGAGCTTACGAAAGTTTGTTTGTTGTTGTATATCGATTTAAACCCAAATCTTATGTTCCATAATACATGCAATGGAGTGTGTAAAAAATTAATGGCGGTTTAATTTGGTTCGCGTGCGACGACGACATAAGACGATACCGTCTATTTACCTCTCTGTCATACACAATCTATTGGTGTTTTTGTTTTGTGGTTGCAGTTATTGCTATAAACATTTGATATTGATCGATATTACAATAGATGGTCGTATAGGAGCCTGTAAACTGAAAGACCACCGAAACTGGCCAAATGTGATCTTTTTAGTATTATATTTTATATATGTGAGATTTTCTTTTCTATTCGTACGTTTATATGTGTATCTTACGAACAACTGTATTAAAATATATAGTATTTGTTACAATTCTTTTTATTTTAACACATATATATTATTAAGCTGCTTAGTGATATTATTGTATATTTAGAATATGTGTAAATTTATTTTTAATATTTAATTCACATTTTGTAAACGTTTGAATAAAATAATTATTTTTCATGAATATTAATTTATATATATATATATATATATATATACACGAGGTCGTTTGATAAGTCCGTGTAAATTCCGAAAGATGGCACCACTGGTGCATATCGAGGTTATTTTTAATTAGTAGCACCTCTTGGAAGAACACACATCAAGTTTCAGCCATATCGGTCTATTCCTTTGTGTTTGACAATCGTTGGAATCAAGGAAATCGAGTGATTGTCAAATAATGGACGAAAAAGAATTTCGCGTGTTGATTAAACACTACTTCATTAAAGGCAAAACGCCTCAGGATACTAAACAGAAGTTTGATAAACATTATGGTGACTCTGCACCTTCGATTAGTGCGGTTTATAAGTGGTTTCAAAATTTTCGGAATGGCCATATGAACACAAGAGACACTGAACGTTCTGGACGCCCTGCTGAGGTCACCACTCCAGAAATCATTGATAAAATCCATGATATGGTGATGGATGACAGAAGATTGAAAGTGCGTGAGATTACTAGTGCTGTAGGCATCTCGTGTGAACGGGTACATAATATTTTGCACCAACATTTGGACATGAAAAAGCTATCCGCCAGGTGGGTGCCGCGATTGCTCACGATCGACCAAAAACGAGGTCGTGTGAAGTGTTGCAAGAACGGTTTGCAGCTGTTTCAGCGAAATCCGCAGGACTTTAAGCGTCGTTTCATCACTGTAGATGAAACATGGATACATCACTACACTCCTGAGACCAAAGAGCAGTCTAAACAATGGGTTATCAAGGGGGAATCTGCTCCGAAAAAGGCGAAGACAATTCCTTCGGCCGGGAAGGTTATGGCGACTGTCTTTTGAGATTCGCAAGGAATAATCTTTATCGACTATTTGGAAAAGGGTAAAACCATAACAGGTGCATATTATTCATTGTTATTGGATCGTTTGAAAACCGAGTTGCAAGAAAAACGTCCCCGATTAGTCCACAAAAAAGTCCTCTTTCATCACGACAACGCACCAGCTCACACCTCAGCAGTTGTGGCCGCAAAACTAATGGAAATAGGGTTCCAAATCGTTTCACATCCCCCTATTCTCCAGACTTGGCTCCATCGGACTATTATTTGTTCCCTAATATGAAGAAATGGCTCGCGGGAAAAAGATTTTATTCGAACGAGGAGGTGATTGCAGGAACGAATGACTATTTTACAGACTTGGACAAATCCTATTATTCGGAAGGGATCAACAAACTAGAGCAGCGTTGGATGAAGTGTATAAGCCTAAAAGGAGACTATGTTGAAAAATAAAAACGATTTATTCAAAAAAATGAAGCAGTTTTTATTTTTACATGGACTTATCAAACAACCCCCTCGTATATATATATATATATATATATATATATATATATATATATATATATAAGTTATGTACACTGTACTAGTGTCCACGTATTAACCCCGGCGGACCTGTATCCGGTTTAACTATAAATCACATATTTAACCTCTACCCTTATTAAAAAACTACCATTCGAAGTCTGCGATCATTAAGAATATCCTCTATCAATTATTAATATATTTTTATGAAACAATGGAATATGGTAAACCACACTTCCAGGTGTATTGACAAAAATTGGTATATAAACTCTGTAATTCTTCATTGTATCATTCAGTGTGACATACTTATAATATATAAGTATGAATTGTTGTAACTTTGTTTAGAAGACAATAAAAATTGTATTACTCGCGTTCATTGTTATTTTATTTTTGTAAATTTAAAATCACCAAACTTAACTTATATATATATATATATAATAACATTTATCATAATATAGAAAATATTATAAATTCAAAGTAAACTTATAAAAAATTACATTTATTTTTATCATAAATAATTCACATATTTAAAATATCAATGATAGATTTCAAGGAATTTCAAATAACATAATTTTTATACAGCCCTATATATATATATATATATATATATATTAAAACATACGTTATACAAACTTGATCGATCTTATAAGATATATAACTTTACAAATCAAATTGCTAAACTTAGATTCACGATCCTAATATAATTATCGGTATATCTCTATCGAAAACCATATATCATAAATTTCTTACGTGGTTATTACACTATTTTATTACAGGAACATTGACAAATATCTGAACAAATTCAATTCATTAATCACATTTTCAAATTAATCACATTGGATTGTCTTTAATAATAATGATTATAAGTAATTTGTTATATTCTGTAAGCACGTATTATGGTCACGTATATATATATATATATATATATATATATATATATAAAATACCTTTCCATCACAGAAACGTCCATAAACTGTTCAGTAGTTTTGGCTAGTACCTCGACCCCATTATGTCAAGTATCTAGGCTAGAATCCAATCAACTTAACAACCAACGTCTGTGTACGAACCGCTCATATATTTTTCCAACGAATCTAACCAAATGCGAATGTGTGCCATGTCTTAGTGTTCAACATGCACATGGAACTAAGAAACACTGTCAACATATACATACATTTATATATACGCTTGCATATAATATGCATAAAGAAAAGGGATCGTAACTTGTACAGCAATTGCCCGTATAATATAAACAGGGCGTGGATAAAGTTTATAACGAGAAATGGTACTTATACTTAAACGAATATATATATACATATATTTATATGTATGTATGTATATATTGTTGGTAAAATTGTTGATACTTAAGATTTTTTTAAAATATCTATAAAATAATCTAGACAGAATTATCAGTATATATTCGATTAGCTTAAATAATTTTCTAAATAACAACTATTTAGTGAATTTTGTAATCCTCTTTCATTTTTATGGTGATTCTTTTCTAACAATCGAATAGTTATTAAAATTTGTTTTTCTTTAATACCTTGATATAATGTTAATACCTAATAACAACTTTTTAAAGATTAAACTTTTAAAATATTTACATTCAGTTTTAATCTATGTTTATATTTAAGTATACAGAAGAATTTCTTGTTTAATTCATGAGATGTATAACATTACATCTAGATAAAACAAACTTCATAAAGTTGAAATTATGAAAAGATTATATTCAAATTTCACTAAAAAACTTTATTCGAAACAAATAAAGTGAATTTTTGTTTAAATATTCTTTTTAGAAATTAAATTGCAAAAATAATGTATAAAATACTCATAAATTTATTTTTTCTATTAACTTTTGAAATATTATATCTCAATTAAAAAAAAGCTCTTTTTGTAAAAAACGCATGCATAAAATTGCTTGTAAAAGTTTCGTAGTTAACTTCAGAATTTGTAAAAAAAAGTATGTGCACCCATCCACCCACTAATGTTCCATATAAAGCAGTTGTAAAGGTAGTAAGTTCAGATTAAGCACACACTAGACGCTAACACTTATGTCTTTTCAAAAAAAAAAAAAAATACAACGGGGAAAAATATGAGTAGCGAGTGGCGGATATAAGCGAACGTTGTCGCCATGGTGAACTTTTATAATGCGTATGAAACATAAATTTAACGCGAGCTAAAACTCTAAATAATGGCTAATGTGATTGTAACAAGAGTTTAATTCACGGCTCGTGTATAAATTATGCGAGACTGCTTGATGACCCGCCGCGGTGGCCCACTTTAATACTCTACGAGGTTGTACAGTTCAAGGCTGTCAACACGATACATGGACAGGGGTTCGAAACCGCGAATCGTCGTTTAATTGGTTTAATGAATTCAACTTTGAATTATTTATAAACACACAGGCAATGTTTATTTGATCAAATCAATTTTCAACTTATCTATTTTAGTATGCAAACGATGTTCTCAATTCAATATAAATAACATGTTTTTAAAAAAAAATAATCACTGTAAATGAATCCAATTTTTTTAACTTTTATTTATGATTTTATATAAAAAAATAACAAAATACATTTTATCAATATATATATAAGTATGATTAAACATTTTAATGCATTTTTAAAAATTAAGTCTTAATTATTATCCTTTTATTGTATAGAAATGACGAGTCAATTAATAATATCCTAGTTTCAATTTTACTGTAAAAATCGTTAAATAAATCGAAAGCATTGAATAATTAAAAATTATTTTAGAGACTGAATACTTAAATGTCCGAATGATTATTTCGAGTTTTATGACTCGTTAGCATTGAAAACTATTAGTGCCGAACATACATTAAGATATAAACAGTTCGTTTGAAAACTCGTGCAAACTACCTTTTATATAACGGTATTTAAAATTTATGTGCGTTCTGAACTTTTAAAACGTCTATAAAATATCAAGTAGTGTAAAAATCGCGTTGCATTAAAAATATTAAAAATGCATTTTTGTTTTCGATTTATATTTATTGAATAAAAAATTTTAAGTTTGTTAAATTATTGGTATTTAATTATATAGTAACCAAAAATAGAATAACTCATTAGAAACAATTAGCTACTAAAAATTATTTGTAAATATTGATTCATGTAAAAATCATACTGGAGGGAATTTTAATGCAATAGTTTATAAAGCATTAATTTACTCTCAATATTTGTTTAAATTATTTGATTTCCATTAGATATTTTTATATTTTTTCAATAGAATATTTTTAATCCTTCTTTTTAATTTATTTTATTTAAATATTATGTAATTTTAAAATACTCTATATTTTATTTTACACATTTTTATCTCCTTTTTTATCATTTTTATACCTACAACCATATCATATTTTTCATCATAATCCATGATTACAATGAAAACGCGAGAATTTTCATAATCGACAAGTGTTAGAATAAGAAATACGAGAATTCTCATGATCCATTAGCAATGTGTTAATAAACTAAATACGTGTGAGTAAACACAACTTTGTATAATCTTACATTATTAAAATGTCGTTTACTTTAATGTGTTTTTAATGATAATATATCAGTATACAAACTATGACAATACACATTTAATTGTTTTAATACCATTTTTCCAACCATTCTTAGTCTATGTTTATAGTAATAGAATTATTTTTATTCATCTTAAATTTAATTAAACACATATTTATATTCTTAATGAAATTTAATGAACTTGGAATATCATTAGATTAAAAAAATAATTATTTTAAGATATTCTTTTGAACCATTTGAAATATAAATTGAATTATATATATATATATATATATATATATATATATATATATATATATATATATGTATATAAACAGAGATAAAGAAAAATAGAGAAAAAGAGGTAGAATGTATTTTTAGTTTATTTTACATAATATATTTTGCATAATAATGTTTTTTGTGATATCAGTTTAATACAAAACATATATATAAAGGAGCAATCTAAATACTCTGTATGGAGTATTTAGAAAATAAATAAGCTTAAAAAGAAAACATTTCAATTGACAACGTGAAGCGTGTAATTAGACTACTGAAACTACTCACGGAGCAATGATTCTTTATAAAAGATACACACACACATATACATATATATATATATATATATCTTTATATATATATATATATATATATATATATATATAGTGTGGAACGTCGAATAAATGGATACGAACGTAGCAATATATATCGTTCCACATTGAGTACAGATCGATTCACCGCTACTGCTCGTAGCATTTCATCTTGACAAACGTTGCAAATTGTACTTATAAGTCTCTCATGTATTGTTCCGGTCGTCTGTTATTAAGAAACGAAATACATTTTATACTAATTGCGAGGTTTAAATCATTAAGATGTGATTAAGAGTCGTTTGAATTCGAAACAGGGAGACAACTCTCTGGCACACGAAAGCCAATTATGTGTACTGGGTGTAGTGTTGTCGCTACTGCTTGCAATCAACTCTGTATTACGACAACGATGTATAATTACACATCGCTCATGTAATATATATATATATATATATATATATATATATATATATATATATATATATATCATATAAAATATAATTTGAGTTTTATTTTTACCCTTTATATCATTTTCCTAGATGTTTATTATCTTACAAAAAATATATCAAATATTCTAATTTAAGATTTTATTATGCTATTATGTGATATAATCAAAATCAAATCTCATTAATTGTTAAATGAAAAACTTTCTCTTACTTTTAATCTACGTTCAGTTCTAAATATATATATATATATATAATATTGATATTTTGATAAAAACGTTATGAACGTGTTACGTTTGTGCGTAATTTACTTTAAATAATAAAGATGTGCGGAGTGAAAATGCGTCCATTAAAGTACTTACACAAGTGTAAGTACAGAACGAGTCGAGCGTACGAGTAACGCGTAAAACCGTTTTCAACTCTTCCTTTCATCAGTCCGCTTTAATTTTTCTTTGAGCTAACACGCGACAGATTCCGCCATTAAACATTCACAAGCAATTTATTAGACTTTGTAAAATGGTAATCAGAAGTTGGAGAGTGAGCGAAGTGAAAGCGGAGGACACAATCCATCGTACTCCCGCGAACGCATCAATTTCAAAATATGTTCTCGTATAAAAGTTAATGAATATTTTCGACGCGAGATCCGCGAAATACATGGACGCGATATAATAATAATTGATCCGGTGTTATATTCAGCTCAACGTGCTTTTCCATGCGCGCGCGTGTGTGTGTGTATATTTCAAGTAAATTTTCAAGAACGAGGAGTATTCTATCTGATTATTTATTCATTGTTTCACATCCAGTTCATCATATTTACTCGATACAGTGTTTTTCATATTTTGAAAAATTGTATATTTTCTTGAATTTGATTTTTCAAAACAAATTCAAGAAATATTTTTTCCCATAAAGTAAAATTTCAAATATCACAAGAAAACAATATTAAATATTTGTTCAAAATTACACATTACAATTACTTATATTATAATTTACAAACCCTGTTTTTATATATATATATATATATATATATATATATATATATATTTACAGGGTGAAGTACAAAAATTATAAAATTATTGTTATTTTATTATAAAGGTTTTTTAAAATAGTATTCAAAATAGTTTAAAATTATTTTTAAGCTATTTTTCAAAAAATAAGCTAATAAATAACTAATTTTTACATAATATTTTTAATAAAAAATAAATGATAAAAAATATAATCAGAACTTATTTGCCAAAAATATATAAGAATTTAGAGCAACAGTTAATTTGTTGTTTCTAATAGAGATATTATTTTCTTTATTTTTATTTTAAAATACATATTTAAATGAAAAAGTAATTAATCATAAAATACACACACACACATAAATATATATATATATATATATATATATATATATATATATATATATATATATATATAATTGGAATGAAGAATATACATTTTTCTTATCAAATATTTTAGTAATAAATAAATAAGTAATTTTTAAAAAACTATTTTTAACATCGTTTCTTTTTAGGTTTTGATTAAACATAATAAACTTTATATCGAATACAAAAATAATTGCGATAAAGTTCGAAATGTAAACATTCGATAATTCACTCAGTCCAACATCATTCGTAATTATAAGCAAATATCTTACACGGCGAATAATTTACGAAAACGTATCCATTATAGTTTCGAAAACAAACTGCTTCATTAGTGTTCAAGCAATAGAGGTAAAAGTAAATATCCAAATGTTTATTGTACGTATAAACGGAACGAGTGTAATAAAATATTCTTCCATTTCTGACACATATCCGACTGAATATTCCAGCTGAATGGCGGAACGCGTAACGGCGTAATTTCCGCTACATTTTGGGTACAATTCCTTCAAGTGTAATAGTCTCGTAATAGACTGTTAAGCCCATCGCTCGGATCTCTAACGCATCCTCCTTTTATCGTACGCTAAAAAGCTGCCGACACTATTCTGAACGCTGAGCATAATTATGTTGCAATTATACGCTAAGCGGACACAATTCGCACTAATCGAACATTTATGTCTAATTTCTTAAATAAATAGTATTCTTGCTTATTTTTTGCTAATATTTCAACATATTGCTTTCTATTGTTCCATTTTAAAACAAATTTTCTTTATCTTATCATTAATAACAAAAATGAATAATGTTGTTGTAGTTTAATATCATTTTCAAATATATTTTCATCAGCCAAACATAAAAAATACATCTTGAAAAGTGAAATGAAAATATAATAACATTTTATGTATTTTTATTAAATATGTTTAGAATTTTCATTAAAACTTAGATATTTTTTATAGACAATATATAATAAATCATTTCATTTATACATATGAAGTTTTCTATCCTTAATAAATAAAAATAATTGCACACTGTTTAATTTATCACATTTAATTCAGTGTTTTACTAGGATATTTCGTACTTATCTCCGGCAATGTTAATATATTTATTTGGCAATTGTAATATACATTTACAACTTAACAAATATTTAAACTGAAATAATATATATATTGAATATTTTTTTTATAAATTAATATAAAATGTATATTTAATATTAATTATTTAACTTTATTTAAAACAGTACTTTTATTGATAAAAATATTGATTTATCAATATATGTGTTTATTACAGAAGCGAAAGCTCGCATTGTGGGACCCAGTGACCTTTATGTGAAAACAGGCAGTGCTGTAACGTTAACATGCATCATTAGTCAAGGACCTCATGATCTTGGTACAGTGTTCTGGTATCGTGGTAGTGAAATCGTACAACCATCACCTCCACATCAAAATGATCATCAGGTAAAAAATATTAATTAAAAAATAAAATTATAATATATATATACAAAAAATTTCAAAATTTATGTATACATAATAGATATTTTGACAATTTTGGTTTATTAGAGAATTCTTAGTATGAAAACAATTTACTTCATATATGAAACTTAGATTGATTTAAATTTCTTTTTATTGATGTTTTTTGAATCCCCCAAAAAATGTCAATGTTATTTAATGAGTATTCATAAAAAATGATATAATAACAATTACCTATATAGCTATGTATAGAAATTGTTAGCTTTTCAAATCAATTTTATAAAATATTTATATATAAACTGTTAAATAACACATTCATAAATATTATTATTGATTTATTGTAAATTTTGAAAATTGTTATGCATATGAAATAAAATAGATATTAAGATTTAAAATATGTAATTATAAATATATACAAGTAATATAAACAGTTATTGTAAAAATTAATGATTTTTGTGATATTATAAAATTCTCTACAATAAAATTTCTAATTGTATTTTTTCTGTCGAGGATTTCATCTTAACAAAAAAATATAAAATAATATATATATATATATATATATATATATATATATATATATATATATGTTTAGAAATATATGAAACTTTTCGAGCGTACAATATAAATGTATTATTTGTCATTGGTAAACACTCCAAAGGAAAAAAATCTCCAGGAAAAAACCAAGATTAAAAAACAAACCAATACGAATAAAACTAAAATCCGTTGAGGGATGTACATTCTATGTACGCGAAATCTTGTAATAAACAAAATCTTGTGTGTCGACTTTCTTCTCACCAGAGGCGTTTTTAGCCTGTTGTTTTCTTATCGAAGAAAAAATATACATTTATTCCTTTGTGCATTTATATAAACAGATTCTTTTAGAAGTATTACAAATCAAACGATATATATATATATATATATATATATATATATATATATATATATATATATATATATAATTTATTAATTTAAAATGAATTGATTGATTTTTTACAAATGTACCAAAGAAAAAAGAAAACAAACAGCAAGAATCAAAAAATTACAATAATGATACATTTTTCTTTACTGTTTTTTTTTATGAGAAAATAACTCCTACTTAAATTAATTCACATTTTTTTCTTTTATTATAATAATATTTTTAAACCATAAAAGACTAAGATATGTGGATTGAGTAAACATACTTTTTTAGTTAATATTAACATATGTGATTATAAATAAAAAAATAATAATAAAAGCACAGATTATTTATACAAAAATAATTATGAAAAAAGAATCTTAATGAAAGTTAAATTTCGAATACTTTTTTATACAATTTCAGATATATTTGTAATGAATAAATCAACAATTTTATACTCAATACTTAAATATAAACATTTATCTCATACATTTACAATGATGTTATTTATCTTATCATATTTTTTTGGAAAATAAGAAACATTTAATGAAATACTTCAATTATTCTTTATTAGTATTTAACTCTTTTGCATATAAGATAATGTTTGATGTATTTTTTTAAAATTAAATTATATATTATGTAATTTGTTGATTTTAACAATTATTTCAATTTTAACATTTTATCATGTATTTATTTTTAAACATCGTTTTATATTGATATTCAATGAACACAGAAAAGTGATATGCAATAATTACCATTTTTTAAAAATATTTATTTTTGTATATATATATATATATATATATATATGTTGGTAAAGAAAATGAGGGAGAGATTGTTTATGTTCGCTCATTTACATAAAATGTATTTCCAGGAAGCGGTACGAGTACGTATAGACACTGAATGGACGGACGCACTAACAAGTCGACTTCGCATCTCCAGAGCACAGCCTACAGATTCAGGAAACTACTCATGTGTACCAACAATCGCTGCGTCTGCCAGCGTTAATATACACGTAATTAACGGTAAGTATTTATTCCAGGTTCCATATAAGCCGCTTTTATAATAAGCTTTTGATAGTTTAATGTAAGAAAATGTTGTTACTAATTTTGAGGTGATTGATAAATTCTCTGAAACTTAATAAATCTATATATATATAAAGTTCGAAATAAAATACATATGATTAATATAAGCCCATATAATATAAGCCTATATTATCCTAGTTTTTGAATCCAAAAAGAATTTTAATATACGTTTATATCGAAACAGATTACATTTTTCTATTAAAATATTATTATTTATATAGATATTGTAAATTTATATTTAATTTACTATTTGAAATGGCAAGACGCCGTTAATCATTGTGCTTAGAGTTTTATTAGCATCTTATAAACTTTAGTGTTTGGCAATACGCCCACTGGTCTTCATATCATATGGTCTCTCTATGAGCTTTAATTCATTTTCAGCGAATACAATAGAAATATATTAGTAATAATCTTCAAGTGACACTGGTATTTTGGTAAATTTATATAACTTTATCAGACATAACTATATATCCATATCATAGTTGAATATGTAACGAGTGAACATATAGAAAAGTTCAAATTTAGAACTAACTAAATCAAATGATGTAAACATTTAAGGGTCGAATAGAATTAACATTTAAATGGATTTTATTCTTAATCATCATTATATATATATATATATATATATATATATATATATATATATATATACATTTGTGTGTGTGTGTGTTTATGTTAGTACATACATGCAATTTAGTATATTTATGTCAATTTATCTACAAAAATCGTTGAATTAAAAAATAATCCCTGATTGAAAAAAAAAGTTTCTTTGTTATTCGGCACTCTGTTAAATGAAAGGTAAACGACCGAGTGATTAAGCTCAAACTGTTCTTTTTTATTTCTTTGTCATCGCCTATGTACAAAAGCATCGAGTAAATTATTTACACATTATTACAAAACAGATGCGACAAGCACGTAAAACTGACGGAGGAATTTATCAAATTGTGGAGTAATACACGAAACAAAAATAGACAGATAGTGAGCATCGCACAGGCCACGCGTGGAAAAAAGTATCCGATCGATTTTCCATTATTTATAAGAGGATCGAGAATACAAACAAAACAAAAGAAGCTGCCAAGTTTGTCGGCGAGGGTGGCAAGATAGGTGGGAAGATACGAGGGTTACATCGAACCGATGGATGGAATGAGGCGACGTGCGCGACTCGAACGAAAAGGAGCCGACTCGCGATGGTGCCGACTGCGGCGCCATGAAACCAATGTCATTTTTCGACAGGAGGTGTAATATTTTACTCAATCGAACAACGAGTATGGGATTGTGGTGTGACAGGCGGCCGCCGGTGGCACACTCGCGCGTAGAGACAGAGATTGAGCTATATAATAACCGCATGCGAATCTGTTGCCAAAAACTGTGTCGCGATAACGCATAATAGGTTTTCTGGTTATATTCATCAGTGGCAGCGGATCTAGGACAAAGAAGTTTCAATAAGTAAACTTTTGTAGCTAGGAAAAACGTGTTGCGATCTGTACAAGTTTCTGACGAGAATTGCATTAAACTAAACAGAAAATCGAATAGATGACGAATGACGACGAGAATAGTATTATAAAACTTTATATGGAATAAAATATAATTCGCATCTTTACTTCTGATTCAACATATGTTTACTTGTTTTGAATTAATTTCAATTCATTTTAAACCATAAAATAATTATTAAATTAAAATAATTTACAATATCAATATTTGATATTTTAATCTAATTAACTTTAAAAAAATATTTTTTTCACTATTTCTTTCAAATCAATAATATTGACATATAATATTTCTTTTATTTTTTTGTATATTACTTAATATTCATTTAATGTATGTATTAATTATTTACAAGTTAATTTACATAAATAATGCCAAAAGTAAATATTACCATACTGTACTCAATTCATCAACGCTCTGTTTTTTATTCATTTATTGATAAATTGTTACATGGCAATAAATTAAATCGATTTATTTAAAACAGTATTTACTACAATTCATTTAAACATAATTCGATTTAAACAAATAACTTATTCTTCCATATAACACGTTTTTATAAAAGGATCCAATACATTTGTTATTCATTTTTCACTTATATATATTTCGATGACTATTATGTTATTTTCAGGATATGTTATTGTGAAATTTGTTATAATACCACATTTTGAAAATAATTATACAGACATCAAAATACATATTATTGGATTTTTTTTCTCAAAAATTCAGAAGATATATTTACAAGTGTAAAATATTTCACTAATCAAAAATAAACCTTTTTTAATATTACACTGTTCTGTCTGAATTCTAAGGAAAATATGCATTTTTTGAAGAAGTATTATTTTTTAATAAAATGAGCTATTTAAAGGCTTGAATGACGTTGATTCGATTTAATAAGTACTTCCTAAGATTAATATAAGCTTGTGAAATGTGAAAATTCGTCAGATAAATACCCAAAGAGTAAAACTGTATATCCAAATTTTATATTCGAGCTGCAAAAGTTTTGAATTATTTTTTAAAAATATGATGTCCAATAAAGCCATGTAAAAGGATAAAACAATATCTATTAAATAGATTGTATATTAATCATTTTGACATTAGTACCATTTAAAACTATCGAAATCTAATTCAAAAACTAAACCAATTGTACAAATACAATATATTCTAATAGCTATGAGTGTGTTCTATATAAATATCATTACTGATTAAATAAAATGATTATATTTAACAAATAGAAATTGACCATTCTACATTTTTCTAAACACAACGGTTTTCAAAAAATGACAAGCCACTGAACATAATAGTGCCATATTTTACTATGCACACATGATAGGCTTATAGATCAAACGAAAGATGCTCGCAAAACTCTTTAGATTTAATATGGCGCCGTGTGGCAGTTTGCAGCGCCGTTGTACATATATCGTTCTTACCGGCTGCGTCAACGTATATACAAGACTACCAATCTGGATAGAAATATAGTTTATATATATATATATATATATATATATATATATATATATATATATATATGTTTATGTATATGTGTGTGTGTTTGTATTTTATATATATATATATATATATATATATATATATATATATATATATATATATATAACTGTTGAATTTTTATGATATGTCGACCCGACTAACTCGCTGCCTGGCTTGTTATTTCGTGGTAGTAGGTCTGTTGGGTAGCGTACGGGAGTTCGCCACTATAAATCATGATTTCTATTTAAATGTGCGCCACCAGGAAACATGCGGCTTACACAGTGAACTACTATATGTCTGTTCGAACGAGTCAGTCGGTGTCCGAACTCCAAACACCACCGTGATTCACATATACATACATACATATATATATATATATATATATATATATATATATTTATATATACATATGTAAGTATGTATTTTATAATATAGTACGTTAGACCAGAACGATCCATAACTGCAAAAATATATTTCATGTAAAGATAATTGAATTCTAGTCTTCCATATAGTAATTATTCACTGATTCGTACATATTTGACTTTTATTTATTTATTTTTTAATTTCATTTAACTATACTCAGTACATAACAGTATTACTTTATTCCTTTTGTGATAAAATTCGTATTGATTAAACTATTTAGTAAATGCTTGTGAGAAAATACGTATTTAAATTTATTCTATCATATATTTACAATTAATCTTACGCGATTCCTTAACACATTTCTCTTCGGAATATATTTTAAATTTAAATCCAGATTTATTTGAAAAGCGTAATAGTTCAGTTCAGAACTAATTACGGAAATTGTTGATATTTACCAAAGGGATTTAATTTTAGATGGAAACTATTATTTAATTAATAAAAGAAATATTTACATAAAGCTATTCTACGTTTTATATATATATATATATATATATATATATATATGTGTGTGTGTGTGTGTGTGTGTGTGTGTGTATTTGTGTGTGTATAAATTGATTTTATATAAATTATAATAATCAAGAATAATAAAAGTGAAAAAGGAAAAATAAATTTATTTTTTATTTAAACATAGTTAATTTCTTTCATATTTCTATTTCATACATAAACAACTATAATAAAAATAAAGCACTACAAATTTCCACTTACTATTCACTTGATTCACTGATGTGCATTTGATGTTTATTATCAGATTCTACAATAAAGCACTATTACGATCAAAAAATATACATCAGAAAATAAATTAATAAGTGATTAATGAACACTTATAAAATCATATGATTTTAGGATTTGTGATTCATTTGTATTAAAGTGAATTTAAAACATTTTCCATGAGGCATTCATACATAAAAAAATAATATATTACTTCTCCTCATTTAAAAATATCAAAGAGCTAAAAATATAAATTATCGTATTTTCCCATTTTATATATTCTTATATAGAATCAAATTAATTTGAACATGAATTTCATATCCATTTTTATAAACTCGTTCATATTGACTTTTTATTTCCATCGATTGCTAATAATATCAGAAACTCATGCATGCGTTTCATGTAGTTGTTATACCAAACATACGCTTTTATACGACATCTGATCTCGTTTTAAGCATATTTGTTGATTTTAAAATACGAAACATTCGGAATACAATGAATATGTATATACGTTGTATGCACATATTGTGTCTCGTTTATCTAAAAAGATCTTTATTTTAAATCGAACAGACAAGTTAAAGGTATCGGTTTGTATCGTTCAATGAAAAACAACACTAGTTTTATTTTGTAGTATTGTGCTTTTTCGATGAACTAGTTTTGATGATATTATTTCATATTTTAGTTTCTTATTTCGTATGAAAATATTTCAGTTAAATTTCTAAGCAATAGTTAAATACAAAAATAATCCATTTTATTTCTTTAATGTTATTTAAAAATAATATACTGAAATTTAATTTTTTTATGAATTTTTTTTAACTTTTAAACTAATATAATTATTTTAGTATAATTTTTAAGATTTTAATTACTTTATATACGTGCATATATATATATATATATATATATATATATATATATATATATATATATATATATATATATAATGACTTTATTATTACATATTTAAAAATTGACAAAATACTTATATAATATGTATTTTAAATCAAAGCATAAATTAATTTTATACTAAAAAATAATATTAAAATTTGAATTGTGAATTATATAAGCGTGTAACAAAATGAAAATGTATTTTCCATTTTAAAAATTGAATATAACAAAATAGTGAAAAATAACTCTAACTAAAATATTTATAAAAAGCTTAAGATAATAGTTTTAATATAGGAAAGGACTTTTGAGATAATCTACATTATTAGAGACAACTAAATTTATATAATATTTATATTAAATGATTAAACATCATAAATTACATATATATATACATATATAAATATAAGTAACTAACTTTTTTGTATTCTGAATATTTATAAAAGTTTGTTACCAGCATTATATAAAATATGATATTTAGTTTCTACTTCTACATAGTTTTACAATGTAATAAATGCTGCAATATGAGGTATGCAGATATTTCTTGCAGTAACCGTAATAGTAACAATAGAATATCTGCAGAAGAGTATCGTTGACGATTCCTCTATCAGACAACACCAAATAGACAAATGTTCACTGAGTCATACAAATATATGAGAAGCTGAATTATTCGCAATAAAATCCGAACGTGAGTTTGCAACAGTATTACAAGTTCATAGATGCATCTTGTTTAAATGTGTAATCAAGTTGAAGATAAACTTTTTAAGGACTTATTTTTTTTATTAGTGAAACTATTTATTTTGTTGGGCAGACTTTTTAACAA
This sequence comes from Neoneuromus ignobilis, assembly GCA_029203775.1. Lineage (NCBI taxonomy): Eukaryota > Metazoa > Arthropoda > Insecta > Megaloptera > Corydalidae > Neoneuromus > Neoneuromus ignobilis. Next base: position 13,994,161 of record CP092094.1, on the reverse strand, counting down.
AAACTTTTTCAGAATTCTTATTTTTTTTATTTTTGTTGAATTTCTCTTTTTCTCATAGATTTTAACTTTTTGAACAAATATCTATCAATTTTTTTTATTGCATCGTTTATAGAAATGAATATACAAAAAATGGAACACATCATTGTGTTTTTGGTGTTTTACTAAATATTATATTATAAAAAAAATATTATTATAAATATATATTTAGTTTCATTTATATTTTCTGATGTATGTAATGAAGTATCAAGTTTTTGTAATATCGAGTTATTTACTCTTCATTTTAGTATTCAATATATTAAAAAATATAGGATTTAACATTAATAAATAGAATATGTTCATTGGCACAACAGGCCACGTGCATTCATAAGACTGACGAAAAAAAGTGTTCGAAACTCAAACACTTTTTATCGTTCCTCGGATAACTAATACCTGAAATGATTTCACAAATTATACTCGTCATCGAATAAACAACGTGAAAAAGGGCAAATAAGCAGAACCGATACCCTAAACTGTATATTTTTAATTACTTCAGCACCAGCATCCGCACGTATATGACGTGAATTAATTCGCACAGTAAATAATGTAACAGAATTTGCGCACCGATTAAACTTTCGGTATTTATTAGCATCCGTGTGCGCGATGAATGATACGTAGGAATGACGTTTGTCGCACTCACGCATGTTTGTTTGCTAAATTGAATGAGCCGTCGCTCTAATTGATGGCCGTTGTCAATACAAGTGCAGTTCAAGAGAACAACCCGAATACGTTCATGGATGAATTGTAAAATCCATTAAGGGGGAAGTACTTTATCAGTCTGATTGCCATATTTATATTATTGGTACGTTATTTACACAATCTCTTCGACAGACGCTGTTTAATGCACTGATGCCATTAACTTTAAATGCAATACTTTTCTATTTTCTTTTATTTCATTATAGATATCTATTAAAGTTGTATGCTATTAATCAAATAATTATAATTGTTAGTTATAAAATAAATTTAACATTTGTACATATATATAAATTAATTTATTTTTAAAAAATAGCAATCTGGTTTTAATACTACTAATAATAATCAGATAATAACTTTATGAAAAATCCAACACACAAAAAAATAAAAAAATTAATCCATCTTTCTAACCCACACAATTCCATCAAAGCACATATTATATATATATATATATATATATATATATTCCAAGCAACGTAGTGGCAATAAAAATGAGATCTCCGGTAGTATAAAACAGTTAATGTAAATTTAATAAATCATAACGTACGTTTTATGTTTGTAATTATGACGTCACTTGGTAATACCTATCATGACGACAGCGTACCTATACATACATATTATATAAATATATATTATATATATATATATATATATATATATATATATATATATATTATCGTAGAAAGTAATTACTGTTATTATTTGTTTCAGGAGAACATCCAGCGGCAATGCAACATGGAAACAAGAACACGGCCTCTTTATCACTATCTCTTCATTGCACAACACTTGTATATAGCATCACAGTATTCTTAATAAAACACATCAGATGAAACCGATTGTAATTATGTTTGTGTTTTATTTCAAAGCCTATTATCAATTATCTATACCTTCTTTGTATTTTTTCAGAACTATGAAATATACTGAATTAACAAGAATATAAAAAACAGTGTGCTGTTTTCAAGTTTTAAAACTGCATTGTACTCGTTCTAAAATAATAACATCGAATTAAAATCATTAAAATTCGAAAAAATGAGGATTTGGAACAAAATAACACTTAAAGTGTACTGGATAAAGAATAAGGAATAATCAAAAGTGAAGTTTTTAAAATTTTCACGTTTATTATGGTGCGTTTATAAAATTAATTGGTTAAAAATACAATTATTAATCACCTTAAACACCTGATTTTTAAATAATACTTGTATATAAAAATATATTCATTTATTTTTTAAAAAATATAAAAACTGCATTTAAACTAATAAATGACATTCAATAAAAATAAGTATTCATAATATTTTTATAATTTAACTTTTTTTTAATTTCTTCAATTTTCAATTTAAATTAACGGTGTTTAATTTAATATAAATAACTATTATATCTAAATAAGACAATTAATTTATAATTAAAACATTACATTTTCCCTTCATGTAAACAATAATTAAAAAAATAATTGAATTTTTTAAAAAATAAATCTTTCTATAAATATATGTTTAAATTTAATTCATTAGATTTTTATTTTCTATGTTTAAGAAATTAGTTTTGATATATAAATATTTTATTTTATCCTTCTAGATTTTTTATTTCAAGAATAAAAAATATTTTAAAATCAAAATATCCTGACTTCCTGCTAATCATGTTCCAGTTCTAAAGTGAATTTTTAAAAAATACTACATCGAGATATACAAACAAGTAAGTAGATTTATACAATATATATGTATATATTTTTTAATTAAATGTAATATCATTTTATGTCGATTCTGCGAAAATAATTAGTAAATTATTATTTCATAATACGAGGTTGTTTGATAAGCCCCTGTAAATTCCGAAAGATGGCACCACTGGTGCATATCGAGGTTATTTTTAATTAGTAGCACCTCTTGGAAGAACACACATCAAGTTTCAGCTATATCGGTCTATTCCTTTGTGTTTGACAATCGTTGGAATCAAGGAAATCGAGTGATTGTCGAATGAGTGATTGTCGAATGAGTGATTGTGTTGCAAGAACGGTTTGCAGCTGTTTCAGCGAAATCCGCAGGACTTTAAGCGTCGTTTCATCACTGTAGATGAAACATGGATACATCACTACACTCCTGAGACCAAAGAGCAGTCTAAACAATGGGTTATCAAAGGGGAATCTGCTCCGAAAAAGGCGAAGACAATTCCTTCGGCCGGGAAGGTTATGGCGACTGTCTTTTAGGATTCGCAAAGAATAATCTTTATCGACTATTTGGAAAAGGGTAAAACCATTACAGGTGCATATTATTCATTGTTATTGGATCGTTTGAAAACCGAGTTGCAAGAAAAACATCCCCGATTAACCCACAAAAAAGTCCTCTTTCATCACGACAACGCACCAGCTCACACCTCAGCAGTTGTGGCCGCAAAACTAATGGAAATAGGGTTCCAAATCGTTTCACATCCCCCCTATTCTCCAGACTTGGCTCCATCGGACTATTATTTGTTCCCTAATATGAAGAAATGTCTCGCGGGAAAAAGATTTTATTCGAACAAGGAGGTGATTGCAGGAACGAATGACTATTTTACAGACTTGGACAAATCCTATTATTCGGAAGGGATCAACAAACTAGAGCAGCGTTGGATGAAGTGTATAAGCCTAAAAGGAGACTATGTTGAAAAATAAAAACGATTTATTCAAAAAAATGAAGCAGTTTTTATTTTTACACGAACTTATCAAACAACCCTCGTATATATAATTTGAAACGGTTGCTAATTAAATTTTTATAAATAATAACTAGGTCGTCACAAAATTAAACTTTATTGAATTGTTTAATAATCATTTATTGTTCACTCTTATTTCTTGTATGTACTCGTAGTTCTATAACAGTCATCTTCAAAGTTCAGATATTTAAAAATTAGATTGCAGACGTTAATATTTAAAATTAATATTTTTATGGAAAAATTGTAGTGAATTTATTATTATTTTTCAAATAATTTTAAATCTTTTTAAGTAATAATTTTTTATGAAGTTAAAATTATTGCAAAATATTTGTATTATTTTTTATAAAACTAAAACGACATTTTAAATTTAATTTATTTAACCTATATCGTTCTACTTAAAAACATATAATTAATTTTCAACCATTGTTTTATAAACTCTGGATATTTTCTGACATAAAATATATGTACAATATAACATCCAATTAAATATACTATATTCGTAAATATTCCCATACTTTTATCGGTAAATAAATCATCTATGTCATGTTAGAGCCGAAACGAAATTCATTCATAAATAAAAATCAACTGAGAACAATACGTATACACATATTCGTTTCAACCTAAATAACTAAATTCTCATGAAATGTCAAACTCATTACGGACTCCCTTTAGACCAGAAGACATGTTTGTCGCGTAGTAGATTTTTCAGATATATCAACAAAGACAACAGAATTGTTCTCGAATATATTTCTCTATAACTATCTCTGTCACTGAAGCGAAATAGTATCTTTCTACTTCGCTTTTCAGGATTATATGAGAGTAAACACGGACATTGTGAGATTAATTTGTCTGCTTTAATCATGCACCGTGAAAATTTATTCCTCGTGTAGCGATTAACGGCAAACTGTAACGTGTGACGTGAAAAATTATTAACACCTGATGGGAATATATCATTTCGATACACGGTTTTCTTGACAGTACAAACATTCATAGATTTTGTCAACCTTACACTGATGTAGATTATTGTAATGGTAAATGAAATTGAAATCCTTATAAAACACATTTATCGATTACATATTTATATTAATTCTATTCAAACAAAAAAATAACACATCAGAATGTTAATTTAATCTTACAAATGCCCCTTTCAGAAATTCAGTGCAATGTAATTTTTAATATAATTATTACAATTCCTTTTTGAAAACTTTGCAAATAGGTCTTTTAAAAATTGGTTTACTAAAACAAACAGAATTATTGCTTTAAATATCAAGTACCTTAATCACATTATTACAACTTATTTGTTTACCTGTGTTTTTTATTAGTTAGTGATTATTATGAATAGAAGATAATTTTTATACATATGAATACGAATTAATAGTTCAATACAATTTATACTCATACTATAGTACTTAAATATAGTTTACAGTCATAGACCTATTCATCATTAAGGAATAATAATTTATCATCATTTCATTTTTTTAAAAAAATAATCATAAATTATAAATTATTATTCCTTATACTCAAATATTCAAAGGGTAGAACCACTCATGAAATTAGACATAGATCATAATTCATTTCTTGAAATAACCACACTTGGTGAAAATATATTTTTTGTAATCTTCTCTCTATAGTTATTTATTTGAGAATAGATTTATGTAATTTTGGTGATATTTATGACATTTAAAACAGATATATATATAGTCTATACATATAATCCATATAAAAATCGTCGATTATTCGTAATATGTGAATCATAGAACAATTTTGGTAATATATTAGTGTGTAAAAAATTAATATTAATCTATAAAATAAATTTTCAAAAAAAATATTTTAATTCATATGAAATTTTTCCCTTTTTGAATATAATTTTAATCAATTTCAATACATTTATTCCACTGTTGAATGATGAAAATAAAAATAGGTAAATAATATATAATATGATAATCTTCAATTTTTTCTTTGCCTCTCTCCTTACAATTTCAAAAATATTTTGTTAATTGTAATTTATAGTATCTAATATATTTTATTATTTTATTCTTAAATGTTTCTTATTACTTTTTTTTAATTTACTTAAAATTGTTCGAATCTGTTTTTACTCAACTCATAAAATTGTATTATGTGCTTTTTGTAAAAATCGATTTGTGCCAATTTCGTTGAAAATTTGTTCAGAACTCGATTGTTTAATCCCCTGTTACTTTTATATAATTCGAAATGAACTGAAATAGGAGATCTGTTAAATTGGCTTTATCGCATCAATGTTATTATGATACTATGTGTGTGTGTACATACGTACACGACACATATGCGTACACGTATATACAATTACATCATTGATGTGTTAGTGAAACTAAACCGATAACTAGTACGTCTATCTCTAGCCAGGTGGTGTTAATGTCGAGGGAGCTATATTTCACGCTAGCTCGCGAGGGCTCATGTCGACTGCGGTATGTCACTGAGCTACCGGCTGAAGAGGAATCATTGTTGAAACTGTAATGTATGGCCCTCTTGAAAACACCTGTCGGGATTTGCTCCAGGACATGAAATTGAGAATATATGGTGTAGGGCCTTGTTAGCATTTGCTTCACACTATTGAAGTTTATCGGATGTGCGACGTGGAACGCAACTATTGAAACATATTCATTCGTTGCGAGCTAAGCCAACGAACATTTCTCAAAACATTATTCAGTTCGTTTGCGAACAAATGTAATTAGATCATTCGAACGATGTAGTTTAACTTATAACATCGCATGTAAGCACACTTGTCTTTTCTCTTGTTCGTTTTCTTATGTCATCTTACATATACGTATATGCAGAAAGTATATACTTACTCATATTTCAAACGAGGATTAAATATCATATTTACATTTGACTATAATATATTTATTACTACTTTTTTATATATCTTCTACTAAAACCTACATTTTCTTCGTGTCTCCAGTCAATTCAATTTTTAATTTCTTACCTTCTTTTAATTATATTATAAACATAAATTCAGAATCAAATAATAGATACATCGTAAAAAATATATTAATTAAATTTTAAAAGAAATTTAATAAAAAATAAAATATAGAATATGTTTTTATTTAAATCCCAGTTTCGAAATTTTTTAATTATTTTTTTGATTTACTTACGCAATCATTAATTTGTTCAGGTGTGTCAAACTATTTTTTTTATTTATAAATTTGTTATTTTTATAATTAAAATATATTTCATAAACTTTTTTAGAAATAAATATGAAATATAACATTTTTCAAATGTCTCACATTTTCTTACTGACAAATATTGGCTCGTACCAGAACATTTTCCATTAGTAAACGTAAAATTTTTGGCCTCAATTTCAGTCTCATTTTAGGCTACTTTACATATATATATATATATATATATATATATATATATATATATATATATATATATATCAAAAATCACACAAATAAGAAATAATAAAACATCTATATTTAATTAAAACAATATTCATATGTAACGTAAAGTATATGTAAATCATTAATCTCTAAGGATTAATAAATTCCAACTTATCGACGTACAATTCACATATCATATCGTAAATCAATGTAAATACATTAAAATTCTACGGGTGGTAGTCATTACATCATATATGCAATTTCTAAGCCATTAGAGTTTAATATTGAAATGAGTATCAATTATTCACTTATATTATTGACTGATATCACATTCCACTATCGGTCGAATATTAATCGTTTTAATATTATTTATTAGTAATATATATATATATATATATATAATTTCTGTATTGAACATTTGATATATTCTTCACACATTATATAATAGACTAATATTTGAATAGATTTGTATATTCAATTTCCAATGTTCGTGCGTGTTATTGTACTTCATTACTTTTCTCTAAGTGTTTTTAAATGTGTTTTAAACGTGTTTTTAAATAATAGTGTGAATTAGTATGATAATAAAAATTAAATCAGTGAAATTTAATTAAAATAAAACGATATTAGTAAAATTATTTCATTAGTAAATTTTGAGTGTTAAATATGTAAATGGTATATGTGAAAATAGGTTATTCACATTTTAGAGATGAATTCATGCTTCATATTGTACAAAAAGGTATGTAAATATCCATTTTTCAATTGTGTTGTATTATATATTGCCTTTATTATAAATAATTGATACATTGTAAGTAATTACATTTTTAATTTCTTTTAACTTAAATATTTTATTTTTTTGTTTCAATATAGGATTATGTATATGAATCATAAAATTCTTCATATATAGAATTAAATCATCATTTAAGCCTATCTATGAATATCATATTTTATTCCTTTCATTATTTATTATTTATTTCTTGTTTGGACCTAAATAAAATTATACATACATACATACATATTAATATATATATACATATATATATATATATATATATATATATATATATATATATATATGAACACGTTTACAATTTCCTATTTCATATATAATTAATAAAATGATTATACACTTATGTGATTCAATTTTGAATTATTGTTGCTTTGAGACTTGTGTATTAATTTAGACAATGACTAATGTAAATTATTCAAGATTATATATTATATATATATATATATATATATATATATATATATTAGTGTTTGTTAAATTATTTTTATTTCATTACGAATATAAGGTTATTATAATGTCAAATCATTAAATTGTACTCTGATAATAAAACTTCCTATAGCCATAATTCTCAACATGCAAATTAAATGTAAAATATTAAATATGAACTTAATATTAAACTCAGTACATCACATTCAATTAAAAAATCAGTAATATCTTTTGTATTCCAGTATATTTCTCATTTTCTAAGTTGATACTTATTATCCATAGGAGTATTGATTTCTATATTTGTTATCTTCGTAGATTTATGTTAATTCGAGCTTATCGATTATAAAAAAAGGATCAGTTTATTTTTTTAATACAAATTGCTTTTAATTTTTCAAATATAAGTATGAAATTGTTTCAAATTTTTATAAGATTTATTTTTTAATAATTTAAAATTCACAATTTAATTTTTAAATAAATATTGTTTAAATATATTTATTTTAAAAATCAATTTGTTATTAACTTTAAACATGTTGCTTACTTTTATAAGGAGTTATTGTAATCCATTGTATTTTATTGATAAAAAAATTCATTTGAGAATTGATTATACTATACTATTAATTATTATATACTTATATTTCGAATAAATAGAACAATATTGTTACATTTATTAATTTTTTAAAAAAATAATATTTTGTTAATTCATTTGAAATTTGGAAATTTGCAATATTTTAAAAAATATTTTATTAGACATAATGTTATTATGTATTTTATTTCTTCGCAACTTGATTTTTTATTTCCAAAATATTACAGTATACAACAAAATGAACTTATTTTGCTTACTTTTCCAAAAAATGTTATTTCATATAAATGCATACATAATAATATTAAATAAACCAATTCATTCGTAAAAAAATATCAAATTAATATATATTATTTGATAATGATGTGCATAATGAATAGCAAATATCATATGATATTTAACATTTCTATGATTTGTGAAATCCTAAGTAATTATATCTTCATCTACTCCTTTTGTATTAATTTCTGAACTCGCACAAATTGAACAGAACTTCATCTTATACAATAAACCATAATAAAGTTTGAAGAGGTGGTTGAACATAGATCTACGTTAATTTAATAAAATATCAAAATTTAAATAGCCCATTTTAAAATAAAATTGAAATTCAGAAAAGCCTTACATTAAAACATAGATTTAGATCTTATCGTTTAATATTCTATAAATTTACTTATTTTTTATTCATTATTAGTATTAATATAAGGATATTGCATCTCAAATATGTTATATATTTAAAAAATGGTTATATTATATAATGATTTTTATAACATAATATATTGTTTATACTTACTATTACACTGAAATTAAATGTTGTGGTTAAAATTGCACAAATTTAATATGCCAGGAGGAAAAACTAACAAATTGTCAACTGTATTAAACATTTATAGTAATAATTGCAATAGTTAATTTATAAAAAAAAATATAATGTAAATTTGTTTACGTGATATAATCTGTAAAATAAAAAATAATGTACCAGCTTGATAATACAACGAACAGCTGATGACAGTTTTAAAATATATGTTCTAACTAATGTCTGATATCTTATTGATAATTTAATAGTTTTTATAAAAAAATGTTGAGTAGTATATAAAATGAATATTTATTTAAAATACTAAAATGTACTATTATTTTTTCAAGAAAGTCTTACAAACAAAATTAGTAAATTAAATAAAATCATTATCCTTTAAGGAATATATTTATGGTTTTTCTTTCAAGAACTTTTTTACTAAAACTGAATGAATGAAGGAATAAAATAACAATTAAATATTCATTTCTTAAATAATTTATTATTTCTCAAAATTATAAATGAAAAATTCATTTTTTAATAATTTTTTTAGAAATTTATAAAAAATATAATTATTTAAAAATTACAAACCTCGTTTAAATTCACGTACTTGTACTATATGCTATTACGAAATAAATCAATATATTTTATTATATAGGAAATGTGTTTGGTATTTATGAAAAAAATAATAAAACGACTATTTATTTTTTCAAATTATGATTATTGATAACAATCATTCATTAAATCAATAATTCATCCGAGATGATAATACAAATAAAACTGATTTGCAAACGAAAACAACATACAAAGTAAAAACCATATTATAACTTAAATAAAAAAAAAACATTTTTAAGACAGAAAAAGGAAAATCGATTCCTCGTTTTCCTGTATTTTTTTTCTTTATATATATGTACAATGAATGAATATAGTTCACATGAAATTACAATCAAATTTCTATCTTTACTTTTATTCAAACTTATAAAAGCGTCATTTTGTTTTCTTCATTGAAAAACGTGAAAATGTTAAATGGCTGAATAATAATAGATATGTTCCCAATAAAAACTAGACATAACTAGAATGACATATACGTCTACATAAATCAACTAAGTTTTCTCCCATCAAATTCAAAATGATAGCCATTGTTGGAACGTTCATATTTTTCGTAATTTTTCTTAAGCTCATAATTTTTTTTTTAATAATAAAATTTCATTGTTTAGCTTGAACGCTCACTAGTAACGTTTTTTTAGTTTGAATCACTTAAAATGTTAAGTTATTTCAAAATTGATTAGGCTAGAATCGCACCGTTTTATCTGTAACAACCTATTTTTTACAATTTTTGTCGTTATAAACGATACTTGAAATCATTATGAATTTGATACACATTTAATTATTTTTTTAATTAATAAATTTCAATTTTTTACCTATCCGTATAGACTACAACAAACGAATTTTTTCAAATATTTCGAGAGCGATTCAAAAAATAACAACTAAATTTGAGCGACAATTAAAAAAAGAAAACGTTTTTTCTCTTACTATACATGATACATTTTATTTATAATTATTATTGTGCTTCATTCAATACTTGCTCTTAATATATTTATATCCTTAATTAAGTTCTTGTATAATTTAACATATATATATTATTATTTTATATATATATTTATATATAATATGCTGATTTGTTTTTTTTATATATATATAATTATAGCTTGCTTATTTTTCAACAATGATTTTTCATGTATTTTATGAATTCTGGAAAATATTTTTTATAACAAAATAATTAGGAAAACGTATGAATGAATTAGAATATCTTTTTCGTTTTAGGCGTGTTTGCTTTATGTAAAGAACAGATTTTCATGATATTTTTATATAGTAGACTGAATAAGTTTTGGACAAATTTTCATAGAATAATAAAAGGAAATTATTCTATTTAACACGTTCAACCCGACGCGCTTTTTCATATTCTGCATGATAAATCAGCGCGTTGTTATAGGTTGTTTATTCTTCTGGTGGTAGTAGTTTGTTTGTTTGAATGTTATTGTTTACAAGTGCATACACAATTCTTTTTATAATTTCCGAAATATATAAATAAAGAATTCAACTGAACATCATTTTAGGTAAATTATTTTATTTTTTTTTAATTGTAAACATTTTTTTGTATAATTAAAACTAATGTGAAAAAATAACACTAGTTTTTACCAAATTATTATTTAGCCTCCTCCTATAACTTTACATTTAGGTGCAATTTTCCTTAAATTATCTTTAATATAATTAGAAACATATATGTGAACCACCAATAGTTCATGCCAGGTTGAACGTGTTAATAGAGATTAACATTTATTTTAATATCAAAAAAGTGATTTTGATCGTCTGAAAAAAGCAAGTCTCCACAAATTAATCGAATATTAATAATATAATTTAAAATTTTGATACCTGAAAAGTTAATACTGAAAATATCAAATATTTCCTTTTAATATTCCTACAATCTTAACATAATCTTAAAATCTAACACAGTTCGTATTAAACAATATTTTTTCGTATACGAAATTTATACACTTGTATCGATTTCAAAAAAATTCATATACTTACATTCATTTAATATTTCTTATGGAACAACATTCAACATACTATATGATTATTTAACAGATACTGGTAACGTAACAATGTCTTGCTTGTAAATCGATAATAATTACAATAATATAAATGAAATAGAAACGAACTTACAGTATTAACAAAAAACATATTTTCAAAAATTTAAAATTCATTAACATTTTCTTTACTTGCTGAATGTTTTATTTTTTATTAAAATTAAAGTTAGCATTAGCTCTGATTATGATTAATTAATAATGCAATGAAAGGTGACAGATCAAACATTTATAAATAAATCAGTTAGTTCATATTTACTTTTCATGTAAGCGATTTCTAACCAATGAATAATAAAACAAATTCTTTTCCAGATTAAATTATACAATTATATATATATATATATATATATATATATATATATATATATATATATATATATATATATAATTTTAGATATAAGATTTTTTTTACTTTTCCATTTATATTTCTATAGGCCTCTATATTAATTATCTGCTATAATTAATTTCCATGTTTCAAAATTATCTTATTAATCCCCATATATTTATTTTTATATGATATTCAAATTCAAAATTTCACTATTTAAAAAAATCAACCAGTCTACTTGAGAATCGCCAAACAACAAAATGGATTATTGAATTTAAAAGATGATGTATAGAAATAATACAAGCATTTCTACAACAAATTTGAAGAAATTTAACTCACTAAATATAAAAAGAGAAAAAATATAAAAATATTTAATGTCCAATTTTTTAAAACTGAAAGAATGACAACTCGTACCTGACTAATATACACAACTGACAAGTTCTTATAACCAGATTACAATTAAATTATATATGTATTAATTATTTTTTATTAAACTTCAGCTATATCACTTACTAAAAGAAATTTTCTTGAACTAATAAAATAGTAAATACTTAAATCATAATCAGATTTAATGCTAACTTTATATGTAAATCAAACCCTTTTTATTGCAACAAAACATAAACCAATTATACTTTTTAGTCTATTATTTTCGCATTAATTGAAAAAGTTACCATTTTGATGAAACACTACGATGATCTATACTAATAATTCAAATTGAACATTTCTACAAACATTTGTACAAAAATTATCCAATCAAATGAACGGTAGAACATTTCATATGCAAACAACTGCGAAAATTGTAAATGTTTTGCTTCATTATTTAAAAATGTTATTATTAATTAATCCAACCAGCACTGCTGCATACTAGAAGCTAAAGGACAGGTATTAAGAGGAATATACATGAGATTTTTTCGTAAGTATTTGTTTTGCGTTACATGAAAGAGACAGAGTTTATTTCAAGTAGGTAACTATGAATTTAATAATACTTTTATTTTCATAGACTTAACGACAACGTGCTGTTATTATACAGCACTATTTTATTGGTCAATCGAATGAGTGTTTATTATTTGCGATACATTTATGTGTAAATATGTCGATAACATTTTTACAGGACCTTGTTATCTTATATTTAAATATATACAATAGAATATCGAAAATCTATACATAGAAAATTGAGAAACTCTTGAAATTTACTATAGTATTTCATTTAAAAGTAGTTTTCTCTATTTTACAGCGAATGTAAGTTAAACAGTTCAAATAGTTTATATATTTACATATATTATAAACAAATTACATTTAGAACTTTGACGAAGCATTGGAAACGTTAAAGTTTTACATTACAACGTGAGACAAGTAGATCTAAAGTTTGTGAAAAATTCGAAATACATATATTTAGAAAACTATACAGATTTTCGATGTTCAGAGTAAAGAATGTAGTATTATAAAAATTGTTCATAAAATACAAAGCAATTATTAATAAAATTAATATTTATACTTCTGTCTTCTCAATTTGTCATGAAGAAATTATTGTTTTACATTTTGATTAATTTTAAAACAGTTATATAATAAATTTATATATATTAAATTAGTAAAAATAAAATAAAATTTATAATTTAGAAAATACCTTTTTCTTAAAAGTTATTACACAAAAATTATTACAATAAAAATCAAGATGATAAATATAAATAATTAAAAATGCAGTGGCAAAATACTTGTATATTAAGTCTTACTGTAATTGTGCAAGATATATTAATTGGAATAAAAAAATCTCTGTTTTATGTTAATAAAGTTTATGTTAGTTTAATTAAAAAGTTTTTTATGTGAAATAAAAGAAATGAAAAACGAACAAAACAATGTTCCATAAAAATACTTTAAATAAGTATTTCCTACTTTAAAATAACTCCATTATTGAATCAAATGGCAAAAATACATTCGTTATTTCTCATTTTCAATTCAATCTTGAATAATTTAAATGCGGACGGGTATTTAGTAAAGGACGATTTTTTGGCAGACAGAGTTAACCCTATTATCTAACTTTGTAGTATATCAATTTTTTAATTATATTTTTATTCCTACTGATCTATTACTTTTGTATGTGATCCTTGAAACCGTTATATTTTCATGTACTTTAAGACCAGTTTCGAGACTTTTATGACCTTTAAGTAATTAGATGGTTATTGATTAAATGTAAAAATTTAACTCAAAGAATCAAAAATGTCCAATCCAGTCATAGCAAACAAAAAATATAGCGATCATAAAGTTAAAACTACCATGATATTACATTTTTATTGATGAAATATGTCCAGTCATAAATAGTCTTGGAAATAAAAAGAAATAAAAGTGTATGGTTTTAATTTTACTACTGCTTTTTTATATGTAATTACAATTTTATAAATTTAACAACTTAACATTTATTTCTATAAATTTTAACTGACTGCATTAAAATTTGGCATAATGAAAGAAATTTGTTATAAAAAATTCAACTGAATTACAAATAATTGTTAAACACTTAATCGTATTTATTACATAACTGTTTTAATATTATTTAAAATATTAATTTTAATTGAAGGATGAAGAAATTTATTTTTGAAAAAATAAAGGCAAAATAATAAGAATTTTTTTATAAAAACCAGTTGAATTATAAAACATGTATAACTGACTGCAACTGAATTAAAATTCTAAATATAAATATTTGTAAAAAAATTAGTTTCAAAATAAAATTTGGCAAAATTTGGAATGCTAATCGCATATAATAAACACTACAAATAACGGAGGTTTGTGTTGAGGTCCAACTTACAATAATATATTTTCATTTTTTTATGTTTCTAAAAACTACAACAATTCATAACTATCTATTATAATAATTATTTTTAATAATGCATTTTACAATTATGTTTACACAAATATGCATAATAATAATAATAATTCAATTGATTTTATTTTTTTATTTCGCTTTAAAATTTATTTAACGAACGTTTTGCGTTGCGATCCGCAGGACAAATATAGATTTATAATTATTTATATTTAATATATATATATATACTTTTTGTTTGTCTTATTGCTGGTTGGATAACGGATGAGGTTTTTACGATTGAAACAGGCCGATTACTTTTTTGAATTTACACTTTTTGTCTTTTAAATATAAGATGGTACTTAAAGTTTATGATATTACAATATGTAGTTTAATTTATTAAACTAGCATTTTATTTTTTGCGAATAATGGCACAGTAATGGCAGTATAACACTCAATCCCCTATATATTCTTTTTCTTTAAATATATATTATTTTATTATAATTATTATTTGAACCGAATGTTTGGTTTACGTCGTTCATTCAACAAACACGCATATCTGTAAACACAACCTCAAACGAGAACGGCACAAAACGTCACAAAATCATGTTTTCAGATATGGTCTATTTTTTTGTAAATATATATATTTTTATATATAATATATTTAGATTGTAATTAAAGTTCTGTGAACGTGTGTGTAATATATGGGTGTATTTTTTTCTCTTGAATTAATTATATATAAACTCTTAATGTACATAAGAATTTTTATGTTTTTCCTATTTTTTTGTGAAAAAACCGTGATTTTCTTTGTTCTAATCCGACAGTATTTCTTTGCATACGCAACAAACTTAACCATCACAATTTTTATGATATGACAATAATGAACGTTGATATATTTTTTTACACAAGGCATTTTATTTTTTGAAACGAACATTTTTTTGTATTTTTTTTGATTTTTTATTTGATAATATACAAGCGACCCGAATTTTACTAAATTAATATCTGTTTGTTTTTTAGTCGTGAAATCGAGGGCTTATCAATGTATAAATTTATAAACATTTACGTACATTTTACACTATCTAAATATATATATTTATATATTTACTTTTATACTGTAATTATTTTAAATATACGGCCACATACGTACACATCGATAAGCGAAAGAAGTGTTCACATTTACAGTGTATTAAAACATAATCATCAGCAATAATAACTCAACAATCAAAATTACTTACATCCCTGTCTCAATAATAAAGCGGAAAAAAATAATCTTAACCTAAATATTATTTAAAATATACAACTATAACCTAAAAATTCTATTTAAAGATTATGATAATACCCGCACGTGATTTATTTAAATATGATCTAATGTGAATCGAATTATTTAGATAATGTTCCCGTGTATATTATTTTTGGTCCAGTGAACTAAAGAAAAATAAACACTCACTATTATAACAACAAACTTATACTCTCACGAACTGATGTCTGAATTAGGGTGTGTGTTCCCATTCGAAATGTTCAGTTGCTCATCCGAATGGAACGGTGATACGTCGAATGAATACGCTTCTTGGTCCAATTCTTCTATGAGACTGACACTGTGTTCATTCTAAAATAGATTCATTATGTTTGTATACAATACAAACAATTAACTTTTTACTGCTCGAGCGATATATGAAAACAATACATCTTTATTCTAATATAACTCGACTGAGTATTTGAAGATTATACAATTTAATATTTGTAATTATTTATTATAGAGAGTTTTGAAAACAATTCTTTCGTTTAAATTCAATAAAATATTTATATATTCAGAAAAAAAAATTAGATAGGAATTAATTTTTTTTAAAAAAAGTATGAGAGATATCAGAAAGAAGCCTCGTTCAAAAAGAAATATTTGCAACGAATAGTTCCACGTAAAATTATAAATCTTACAAAAATTATTCATAAATTTCAAAATACATTCTTACCTCTTGCTTCAATCGTTCCATCAGTCGATCCCTATCAGCTTTTAGCTGATGGACATCTTCAGCTTGGCGCGCTGTACGAATACCGGATACTTCCAGTAACGCTAGATGTGCATCTTTTTCACTAATAGCGGCTTCGAGTGCTTCTTGTCTACAAAAATGTTAATATAAATAAATCTATACTGACAAATATAACACATTATAACGTACTTCATATGTGATAATTCTTGAAGATGATCGCGGCGTTCTGTAATTAACTGCTTCAGACGATCCTTTAACTTATTAATTTGCGCCAGAATCGGTCTACACGAATGACATTTCATAGCGTGAGCAGTTTGTAACGATAATAACCTTTGTTCTAATTTTCCAACCTAGTGAAATATATATAAAATATATGAAAAGTTTATTTATTTATTTTTTTTAAAAAAAAACAGCCCAAACATGTATATATGTGATAATAGAAAACCAATTTAATCATAGAAAAAATGTGAAGATATACTTAAATATAATCATTCATCAGTATTTTTATTTAAATAAATTAGAACAAAAAATACCTTCTCTAATATCTGTTTCCTAAGCATCTCCTCCTGATGTAATACCATCTCTCTTTCTGTTGTTATTTTCACACTCTCTCTCAACGCTTCCTCAAGTTCTTCGATACGTTCATCTTTCAATCGAACCATATCGACCAATTCTTCCAACTCATTCATTTTACTCGATTCTTTGAGGGCATGTTCAAGAACTTCAATGTCCCGTTCAAGTTCTGTAATCCGTTCATCACGAGTCTTTATCTCTGTACTGAATATATTTCCACTCTTTGTCGCGTTGTTCTCCGACTCTAGTATACTTATCCTGTTTTCCAGCTGTAATATTCTACTATTCTTCGCGTTGATTTCCTTGTGAAGGTCGTTGATCTGTTCAGCATTATCGTCGAGCACCGCGTTCTTCTTCGTTTGCCGCAAAGCATCTTCAAGTGTATGCACTTGTTCCTTCAGATAGAAAATCTCGTTTCTATCCTGATAGTTTTCACTATTGCGCGGCGACACATCATGCTGTGTTTCGTTTCTGTTCTGGCGATCGATCTATATGGTTTTTTTATACGTGTTGTTTCGCAAAGAAGGAAAACACGGGACAGGGATGGAAACAAATAAAACGAACGTAAACAAAAAATATAAGAAAACGTGAACAGAATAATACAAACATGTATAGAAAATACTTGCGAATGAACTAAAACCACTACGTATTATACAATCATAATTAAAAAATGTACACTACACAGAAGCATTATGCAACTAAAAAAATGTTTCTCTCTCCCCCTAATATTAAGTTCACAATTAGCACGTTAGTTCGTCAGTTAAAACGGTTACTTTTACAGTAAATTACATACAGCTGAAATGCTTTTAAACACATTCACGTAGCATTGTTTTATTTATATCATAGTATGTATATATGTATATTATATATAGTATGTATATTTTTTCAACATCGTTAATGTAAGTGTTCATGCTAAACTTAATTATACTAGTTTGTTATTTAAATATTAATGAACGAGGCAGATGGTTTTTAAATTAGTTTACTGTACGGCCGGTCGGGATGACTGCACCGGGTTTAGAAGAAGCTCTTTAGGAAACCGGCAGGTCCGGCCTACGTATGACACGAAAGCATGCACACGAAACAGAATACGTTACGATTAAAGACAATCCGATGGAGCGTGCGAAATGAAGAAATCGAGAACGATTAGTTAGTCGTCTTTTAATATATGGTTAGTGAATAATAAAATTGCGTGTATCTGACCTCCTCTTTTTTCCTTTGCTCTTCCAGTTGTGCATTGACCTGTTGTTGTGTGCGCAGTTTAGTCTGCGCTGTTTTCAAAGCCCTGAAACATTTGACATTTTATTTTCGTGCAGGTTTTTCAGCGAATAATTAACCCTTGCGAAAAAATAGTGTACTTATTAAAAGTTAATATACAAAACTTTCACATATTTCGCTGCACTCAGTATTTTTTTAAAAAAGAAATAAACATAAATGTCTTTAAAAAATAAATGACATATTTTATTGAGGGAAATAATATTTTTGCGTATTTCATACGAAATTATATATATAAATGAATTATTATTTTGTATTTTACCCTGTAAATATTAAACACAATAGTTTTTTCGGCATTATTTTTTTTAAAAAAGTGGATAATCAGATAAATAAAATCTAAGAGCGATTGATTTATAATTCATTTGAATTAACCCTTTATTGGCACAAACTCTAGACCATTGGGCAGAAATTAGAAGCAAGGTATTTCACTCAAACACTCATTTTGATCACTTTTACTGCCTTCAGCACTGCTATAAAATCAATATGTTTAATATCAAACAAAGCTACATAAAAGCAATATTTTGTACGAATTAATGTTTAAAGAAAACGTGTTTTTAAATTATTTTTTATAAAAATATTTTCAAGAAATTTAATTAAAATGTAAATACTTTTATTTTAGATAATTAAAATACTTAATATTTTTAATTTAAACACGCTTTTTGAAACAAAAATTTACATAAAAGATAATCCTTACTCTGTAATTATAAAAAAAACTTACTGTTGTAGTTCCATAATAGTTTGTTCTTTCTTATTCTGTTCTTCTTGACTCATTTGTACCAACTGTAATAACCTTTCCATTTCCGTAGCCGATCTCTTTGCTTCTTCTTGAGCTTGCTGGAGTTGTTGTCTATGTGTCTCTAAATCTTTCTGAGTTTCTGTTAACTTCTTATTCAATTCACCGGCAGCAGCTGCTCCTCCACCGGCCTATAATGTATGTATATGTATATATGAATATATATATATATATATATATATATATATATATATATATATATATATACACGAATTTATTACCTTTCTAAGTGATGCCTCCAATTGGTCCATTTGATCTTTACGCATTTTAAGTTGTTTATCTAATTCGGTTAGGTTCTTTTCTTTTTCTTCTACTTCTTTACGTTTATTATCTACATGTTTTCTTTGATCATCTAATTGTTTTTTCTGGTCATCTAATTGTCTCTTAAGTCCGGTCAAGTCTTCTCCAGGTTTCTGAGGTGCGCCAACTGTCTGAAGTTTCTTGTTCGCTTCGTGAAGATCGAGCTGTGCACACAAAATCTAAATTACTATTTATAAAATACTAATTGTCCAAACATGTTAAAAAGTACTCTTTAAACATGTCTAAAAATGAACATCTTCTAGCAAATTGTATTCTAATATTTATATTTATTTATTTTTGTTAAATATTTTATACAATTTTATTAAAATTTATTTTATATTTAACGCATTCTATAAGAGAATAACCACTTGCTGAAAAGATGTTAAATCATTTTAAAAACAGAACTTTAAGAAATAGTATCGAAAGAAACATCTTAAACTTATACATTTCCTTAAACAGAATAAATTAATAAGCTTTCAAAGTAACGTCTAAGCAAAAGTAATAGCTCAAAGTACACAGAAATGTTATCAGTGTCGTTGAGAACAAATATAGTTCGAAAAACGGATTGCGTGTATGACACAAATAGTAAAATGATAATCTTTCATGCTTGATATAGTTTAAATTTGTTTTGTTGTGCAATAATGTTTGATCGAAAGTGGTAGAAAAAATAGCACCACTTCGTCAATAATGTTTCCAACATAAACATGATAAAAATAAATACATGTCACAAAAGCGGTTCGTAAACGGCAGGCTGTATATTTTTTTTGTCTGTAAAATCAACGTGATGTAATATAATATGTGTCGTCCGCGACAAGCGACAAGAAATATAAATTGAATTGGTTGGAGGATGCCCAAAGGACAGGTTAACAACGAAATAAAAATATCTGAGAAGGATAATAATAATCATCGTCATCATGCCTTGTATGAATAAAACAACTCAAAAGGATGTATGTTTTGAAAAACTATAACGCAGTGTAAGTGGTCGAAAAAATATATATAACGCGTGAATAAACAATTAAACATATTATTCAACAAATTACTAACAACACTAACAACAAATTACACCTGTGAGGTTTTGGGCAGTCCTCCAACTAACCTGATTCTTTTCCAGTTCTTGGACGAGCATTTCGAGTTGCGCCTGAAGCCTTTCTTTTTCGACGCCAGCGTTCTTGACGTCTCCTTTTGCTTGCTCGAGTTCTTTACGAAGTTTCTGCATTTCTTTATCATCCGGCGGGGTTGGATGAATTCCGGATGCTTTTTGATATTGTGCCATTTGTTGTAACTGTTGTTGGAGTTGCTGCTGTTGCGCATGCAACTGTTTTTCCATAACCTGAATACGTTTTTGTAAATCTCCGATCGTTTTCTCGGCAGCATCGGCTCTATTTCTTTCAGTTTCAACAACTTTGCGCCACTGTTCGAGTTCAGAGTCACCTCTCGCGCCAGTCTCTTGGAATAGTTTCTCAGCTTTTTCGGCACGTTGTTTCAACGAGTCTTTGTCACGCGTCAACGTAGCTATCTGCTGCTGCAATTTACTTATCTCTCTGTCTCTATTTTCGAGCATTTCTTTAGTACCTCTCTCGACATCTTGTGTAATCCTTCTTTGTTCAGCTTTAAGTCGTCGCACTTCTTCTCTTTGCCGTTCAAGTTCTTGCTCGGATTGTGTCAACTCCTGCTGGAAATTCATTAACATATCCTGTGATTTTTCTAATTGTATAACTAATTGATCTCTCTCAGCTGTAAGTTGTTTTACGTCTGCTTCGTATTTAACTATTTGTTTTTCTATAGTATCACCTTGTTTATCTCGTTTCTCGAGCATAGTTGCCAATTTTTCTCTATCTCTAACAGATTGTGCGAGTTCTTGCTGTAATTTAATCATATTTTCCTGTGCTCGGTGATCGATGTTTCGTTGTTGTTGTTCCGAAACTCTTCTCATTTGTTGTAACTCTGCTCTGAGCACATCACGTTCTTGTTCAATAGTTTTAGCCTCCATCTGCTGTCGTTCTAATTTTTCATGCATTCTCGCTAATTCCGCAGTCATTCTCTCGAATTCTATCTTTGTCGTATCTCCCGTTTCGAGCGCTTTAGCAAGATGCATTTGCGATTTCTCCAGTTCTTTAGCGAGTCTTCCAGCCTCAAGTTCCGTAGCATCTCGCGACTGTATTGCTTTCTCTAATCGGTCCCTCATCCTATCCAATTCGGCACGTTCTTCTGTACGAACTTTATCGCCAGCAACCGCTTGCGTCTTGTATCGCTCTAATTGCATTATATCTGCTTTCAACCGCTCGACCTCTTTCTCTTTACTTTCAAATTGCATTTTAAGTTTGTCATATCGATCGCGTACTTTCTCGATATCGATTTGTGCTCGTTCCATTTCCATTCGTTGTTTTTCTTGCATTCCTGTCAGTTTCGCTATCTCCGCTTTGGTGATATCGAGTTGCATGTTCACTTCATGTAATTTACTCTCGAGCTGTTGATTCGCTGTAAGTGTCTTCTGATGTTCCTGTTGCAACCGTTCGTTTTCGGCCTGTATCCTACTGCTCTCCGCCGACCATTTTTCATGTTCATACTGGTATTTACCTCTTATGCCCTCCGCGCGTTCCAGTTCCGAACGTAGTCTCGTCGCCTCCTGCTCCGCTTTACGTGCTCTCTCAAGTTCGAGTTGTGATTTGTCGAGACGTTCTCGAAGTCGTTCCACCTCGGATTTCAGACGTTCGTGCTCTTCTTTAGTACGCTCGTGAGTGTCTTGGTATTTTCCAAAACGTGAAACGTACCTGTCTGATTCTTCTTTCAACGTAGCCGCTTCAGTTTTGTATCTATCAGACTCACTTTGCACTTTACGTAATTCTAATTGTAACTTATCTTGTTTATCGTATATCTTTTCCATTTCAACTTGCATTCGAGCCATTTCTTCTTGGGCTTTTTCATTGCTAGCTTGCGCTTTATTGCTTTGTATTTGTGCACGTTCCATTTCGTATTGTAATCTTTCGTTTTCGGTTTGAATTTTATCTTTTTCACCTTGCAAACGGCGTATTTCTATCTGTCCTTTTTCATACCGCTCGCGTACCATTTCAATATCGACTGACAATCGTTCAATATCCTCTTTCGTTTTTTCTTCCAACTCTTTCGTTTTACCGAGCTGCATAGTTGCCCTATCGTACATTTCTTGAATGCGGCTTAATTCATCTTGAGCTTTTCGTTGTTCTTCACGAGCTTTAGTAGCGATTAGTTGTTGTTTTTCTACTTCAAGTTCGAAACGATCTTTATCGGCTTCAATGACATCCAGTTTGTTTTGAAGTCTATAAACATCACTCTGCGATCTAAAACACAATTCATATATTTCATTAATTTAATGTTTAATTATTTTCAGTTAAAATAAATAAAGTAAATATTTCAACAAGAAATTTAAAAAATTACAATTAAACTCATATTTTATTTGAAATAATATGAATAAATATTTGAAATAATATATTGTATTTACTCTCCCTACATACCTATCGTATTTTTCAAGCATTTTCTCAAATTCTTTGTTCGCGTTCTCTTTATCATCGATAGCTTTTTGCGAAGCGTAAATAGCCTTCTCGAGTTTATCTTTAAGTATATCGATTTCAGTGTACGCATCGTCACGTTCTATCTGTAACTTCTGATGCATGTTATGTGTTTTTTCCCATCTTTCCTTGAGCACGTCGAGTTCCGTTTGCATTTCCGTACGTTCGCGTTGCGCTTTCGACACTTGAGTTTGTAGTAATTCAACGCGTTCCTGTAGTTTTTGGCATTCTTCCTGGAAGCCGTCACGTTCTTTTTGTATACGAGCTAAGAGTACCTGTAAAAATATAACAGATTTTGTCAGTTTATTTATACGGTATTGATTCGTAAGCCGACGTGTCTCGATATTACGTCATACTATATCAACTATGATTTTTTATATCGTTTCACGTTTTTTACGATGCACGGTATTTTATTTTTGTAATATAATATGCAAACTTTTTGATTAACGAAAATATTTTTTAATAAATCAATAAGTGTTCAAAATATTTAATGTTATTATAAATACTCTTAAAATGATATAAATCAGAGCTAAACTAATATTGTCTATTTCTATGGATTCAGATGGAAAAAAGGTTTATTGGAAAAGATTTTCTTATATAAAATTAAAAATTAAATACTGTATTTATTTTCTCATATTTAAATAGCTAATCCTAGAAAGATTCAAATTAATTCCATATTCTAATACCAAAGTAACTAATACATTTTTTTCTAAAAGATATAAAATAATAAAGTACACTAATTATTTTATTATAATTATCAAAGCAAACGAATCAAAAGTCTACGCAGAGCTAAAAATGTATCCTTTCGTCTGAATCTACATAAAATATTATGATTTGACAATCTGAGATCGAGAAATAACTTAAAAATGAGTTAATTAATAAAAAATAACCCTAACTGAATAGGATAGATTGTTTTTAAATAATATAGAACACCATATAATGAAAAATGAGTTTTTTTATTTAAAGACACCAATTTGTAAACTTTCTAAAAAAAATAATGTACTTGCTATCAAAATATGAATAAATTTTCAATATTAAAATAATATCGCATATATTTTTGTAAAAATAGACTTTTTTATGATTACTTTACGATGGTTCATAATTTTCAATCAATATTATTGTTGAATCTTACTTCATATAGTTTATTTAGATAAATATTTTAGATGAAAAATGATTTTTATATAAAATGCATGTAAAAAATCATTTCAAGAGTAATTAAAAATACAATAAGCACATTTTTATGAAATTATGTATTTTTATTGACTACTTGTAATTAAATAAATTACAATGATATCTAACCGAACATTTCTAATCAATAATTTTTCTACAAATCGAAAATGGACATAAGCAAAATGAGTTTTTCGAAAAGTAAACTCAAATAAAACGATTTCTTTAATTAACCCTACTTAATGATTTCACTGTTAAGTCTATTATACTGTTTATTGCTTTTCATGCAGAAAAAGATGAAATAATGATTTTTTAATTATAAACAATGCAGTTCTATGAAAGTAAATATTTTTTGAATAAAAATAATAATGCATTTGAAAGCATCAAAATTTCAACGACGAGTTTTTCCTCAAGCTTAAATTTATCCATGTTGTAAAACATGTATTTTTAAATGAATAAATATTTTTCATCTTGATTATTGCCAGTTTGATAATTTACATAAAAATAATACTTATAATAGGAACTGAAAGTATACAAATATTATTATAAAATAAAAAATATTACAGTTGAATTATTTTAAAATACTAAAATAAGTAATAAACATAAATTTAAAAATAAATCAAAAAATCCGTCAACGAATTCATATAAAATAAAATTACGGATGAAACGATTCGTAATTTTACGGTTGTTCTTGTAAATCGGTCGTAAAATGTAGTACAAAGATAGATATCTACAAAAGATATATATAGTTTTGATACACAGTGACTAGTTTATAAGTAACAAAGCACTATGTATAAAAGTAATATATACTTAAAAAACTATAACGTGATCTCGTCTCAAGTGTCTGTTGAATTTGAAACTTTGCCAGTTTCATAGATATTTCAGACATGAAAAGGCATTCAATTCAGATACAATAGTTTCGACTTTTGATTCATTTCATATAAAAAGATACTATAGTTTTCTCAAACTAAATTTATATAATACTTTGTCTACGTTCAGAAGTGTGAAAATAAAATCAAATTCTAATACCGAGAGAAAAATAGAAGAATAAAGTTTTAAAGAAATTTACATTTAGGTATTTTATATATATATATATATATATATATATATATATATATATATATAACCTACTCACTATAAAGTTTTGTACTATAACTAAATTGGACATATCTGGAAAACAATCGGAATTAGGTTAATTGGATTTATGCAATTTTACTGATATTTAAATTTTCCCCATTTCATCAACAAATTCTTTTCATTAAAATAATTTTTCATGTTTTCTAATTAAATACCTTGTGTTAAAACTTTTTCGAATTCGATATACCTTTAATATATTTCAATTTGAAAAATTACTAACCAACCAATTTCTGTATATATATATATATATATATATATATATATATATATATATATATATATATAAAAATTCGTAATTAAGTAATATTGTCGACATAAATTACTAACAAAATTTATTTAATATATTTAAAAGCATTTCAAAAACATTATGGAAACGTTTTTTTAAACATTTTCGATAATTATTATATTGTTTAATAGTTCCATAGATTTTCGTATATATAAATTTACAATAATATAAAACGAACTTGTGAATTTATGATATTCATATTTTTTATTAAAAATGAACAGTAGATTCTAATTTTATTTTTTATATACTTCATTAATATTAATTTTGTAAAATGAATATTTTTTTCTTTAAGAACTTTTTCTAAGATGTTTGGAAATTATCTTTCATTTAAACTTTTCAAAAGAATTCAGTGTGCAAATATCTCTTTCAATTTTATATAATTTTCGATACTAACTAATTAATACTAATTAATTAGAATATATTGAACATTTCTTTAAAAAATATCGATTATACAAACTGAAATATATTTGATATTATCAAATTATTATTTAAAAAAAGTTTGGTAAATATTTTATAAAAGAAATTAAATAGATTTTTTTATAATAACCCAACAAATAATTATAATAATAAAATTATTCCGTGTCAATACTTATTCTAAATTTCGCTATAAACTCTGAATAATAATATTCCCAAATAAAACAACTATTAAGCAATTTATGATATATTTTAACTGATAAATAAACTCTATTATTTTCCACAATCAGTTACAAAAATAGTTTGAAATTACAAAAATTACGAATAATTTTTCACCTTCGATTACGTGTAAGAGTCTATAAAAACTATTTCTGTTTGAAATAAATTTATGTACGATTTATTACATTTAATTAATTCAAGATAAGTATATTTTTATGTTCAATATATATGTATACATATATATATATATATATATATATATATATATATATATATATATTATGCACATAAATTAGCATATTTATTTTTTGAAGTACGATACATGGAATTAATCTAAATATAAATCAATACATAAGGTCCTTTAGCAAAATGTCATAAATTTATTTTCTGTGATTTTAAAATACATATTATATATATATATATATATATATATATATATATATATATATATATTTAAAAAGTTATTAAATTCGAAAAAGTTTTCATTTTTTGGGATTTTTTTATTGAAGTTAAGATTTTTTCATTTATGAAGGTGTTGTATCGTAATATACGAGATAAAATTGAAATCTTATTTCATTTTTTATTAAAAAATATAAGTAACGAATTTTTAAAGAAAAATTAGTTTGACATTTTCCTAAAAAAATCACGTTTCATTAACTAATTTTCATTTTTAAAGACAGTTTTCTCTTATAAAAAAAACTGTTCATCTGTATCCCATTTCCTCGTACCAGTTCTATCTAATTACTATATGAAATAAATTCGCATTCGTATAATGTTACGTTAAAAATAAAAATTAACCCGTCTCTTTTTCAATTACCTCTCGTCGATTTAATTACCATTTTCGTTCCGTTCATAATTGAATGAAATCGCTATTAAAGAACATCGATACAGAAAATAAAAACCTGAAGCGCAGTGTTGTGATCGTGTTTTCGACAAAAAAAAATCCGTTTTCTATCTACATACACAGATAATTTTCCTTGACAACGGAACATTATCTGTCTATTTAGATTAAAAACAAATTAATTAAATAAATAAACGTGTGATGTGCTACCGCTGATGCTGCATTCCGTATTTTTACTTAAAAAGAGCATGTGTTCATACTGTTTACTCATTCCGATGGTTATTATAAAAGCGTTAATGTGTAAATAAATTATATGTGTTAGAGGAAGAGAGAATAAAAATGGTGTGATGTATTTAGTGCTTTTTCTTGTTTGTTTCGAAAAGTGTGCAAAAGAATTATCGTGTTGAAAATGTTATTTTGCATGTCAGAATGTAATTTCGTCGTGGGATATTATATAGTTGAATACGTTACATGATTTATTTCATTTAACAAACACAAACATATTATATATATATATATATATATATATATATATATATATATATATACTGTGCCTTTACTGTTGAATAAATCATCAATTATATTTATTAAAATCATTTTAATTACCCATAAAACTTTATTATTGTTATCAATTCAGTAGTGAAATTATTAAATAACTATTTTATAGTCTATTTTGACGAGATTTCATTACACTAATAACAAATATTTGGACAACAGATATATAGATTATTAATAAAAATAAAAACTATTTTTAAGCATTAAAATGTTTTTAAAGTAAATAAAAAGCTTTATAAAATTAATGTAGTGTATATTTTTTATGATATTTAATTATGACAACGAGTTTTTGTATGACATTAAAATAATATTTTTGTAAATTACAACACTACATTATTTTATTTTACAAATAAATGTTTTGTATGATAGTATAAACCAGTTATTCACAAGATTGTAAATATATTTAATCACATTTAATTTTTTAAGTATTTCTAAATGAAAATTTATATTAAGTAGACAATTATCAATTAAAATAATTTATAAGTACGAATACATACATTTTTTTTATAAAAAAATACCATCATCTCTCAGAAGTACGATTTTCTCTAAAGTATTATTGTTTTTGAAAAAAATCCTTTTATTATATGGATAATTTATTAGTATATTTTTTTTAAAATTTGTACAACTATAATTCAAAAATAAATTAAAAATGATAATGAGATTAATGAAATCGATTAGATAGACTTGAAAACATTTTTCTGATTTTTTTTAAAAAAATAACTAATCATACTTTCATACATTATTAATAAATTTAATATTTTTAAATGTTTATAATATTGTTTAATTTTTATCACATTTATATTTTGTATAGTTTTTATTTCGATTGTCATTAAGTGTTGTCCAGTATAAAATATACTATTCGTTTAACGAAAAATAATAATTTGAATGATACTTTATATTAATGTACGAAGAAAATCAGTTGTAATTTTATTTCATGGCAACTAAACCCACTTTCTATATTAATATGATTTATATTTACAGTGCAATTATCGTAGTTTAGTTGAAGTAGTAGCTGAAGTGGTAGAATAGGAGAATGTAAAGTGTACTTGCAAACGTTTTTACATAAAAAATCATTAAAAAAATATTAATAAATTCGAAGCAATCCACACACATTTATATCGCACGTACGATTACCGTTTATTAATTAATTTTATATACAAAAAAAAGAAAAAAACCCTCTCTCGTTCGATATTATTTCGTCCGGATAAAGGAAATAATGTGAGGATAACAATATCTGTCTGTAAGCTACTAAGAGAGTGCTACTTAAGTGTGTTATTATTTACTGTTGAAACAGACCTGAGATTTTTCGTATTTATCTCGTAGTCTATCGGCATCTAGTTGAATTGCTTCGCGCTCTTTTTGTAATCTCGTCGTTTGACCCAGTGCCTTGTCAAGTTGTGATTGTACGTTATCGAAATCGTAAGTTTGTTTCTCCTTTTCCAATTGGAGCTACAACATGATATCGTATTTAAAATGATATGTAGGCAATCAAGATGAAAATAATGCGATTAAATGGTCAATTTTTTTCGATTTCTGTCCGGGTTTTGCGCTGCACGTATATCGTCATTCGTGTCTATTAAAGGGTAGATTTTTATTTTCGTTGTCGTTTATAAATGACGTGACTGATTATAGAAAAAAGCAGTTTTTACTACAAATTAATATGAATAAGAATGAAATATGAACGATAGCAGCGTTTACATGATTTATTGATTTTCGTTTCATTAGAATTCATTGATAAAAAGTAATGATAAAACGCCGATATGTTCTAAATCACATTTCAAGTAATGTTTGCTGATTAGATGTATTTGAAATACTTTTTTCAAATACAATAAATTCTATTCAACTCTACATTGTGGGACTTTAACCCAAGATCATTTTCAACGATAAGATATAATAAATATGAGAAGCGAACAGCTGAAAATGATAGAAGCTGAAAAATGATTCATTTTACAAAGCAATCAGCTAAGTAAGCAGTTTATCAACCATATACAAATCAAATTTCAAGCATGTATAACTTTAATATATCGAAGTAAAACTCATTAAATTTTATTTCTAAAACGACACTCTATTTTTAATATGTTATTAATTTTTTAATATTTTAAATGACAAATCGAATTTTGTTTTCTTTTAATTACTATTTTCGATCACCTTACTATTTATGCAATCTATTATAACTTTAAATCATAATTTTGTTGAATTTTAAAAAGAGAATAAATTCGAATTATTATTATTTTATTAAAAAAAATATGTAAATAAATTCCGACTATAATTGTGATACATAAAATATTTTTTCTCGTATTTATTTAACTTATTATACGTAAACATTTCTTCATTCAAAATGAATGCTTAGAACATTGTTTTTTGAATAACTATTATTATTTAATAAAGAAATAATAAACTACAATTTTTAATAATTTAGTGAATTTTTCATAGAGTATCGTTTTTTCTTAAAAAAATATAAAAAATAATAGATCCAATTACAAAAACTTATTTTTAAAAAATTGCGATTGTTTCATATTTATTCCTATTTTGTCCAATTGTGAAAACAATACACTTAATTTTCGAACTCAATTTTACCAATAATATTTTTTGCAATATAACTTCACTTATATTATAAATAATCTACCTGTCATAAAAGGGGCCAACCTAACTTTTTTCCTTTAATTTTATCTGGAAATTCACTGTACATAAAAATAGACAAATATTTATAGATGTAATACAGTAAAATCTATACACAATTATAAAAGAAAGATTAAAAAAACGACTCACCCTTCTTACTTCTCCGTTCGATTTGTCTAGTTTCTCCTGCAGTTTATCCACTTCAGTCTGTGCTTTATCTAACGCGTTCTGAAGTTTATCTTGTTGTAACTGTGATTTACCAAGCGTTGCTTGAGTCCTCTCGAGTTCCTCGCGCACTTTCTCCACTTCGCTCACAGCTTTGTCGCGTTCCGAATGCAGTCGGGCGACAGCAGCTTGAGCTCTATCGTATTCCTCTCTCATACTCTCCTGCTCAGTCTGAGCGTTCTCAAGACGAGCTTTCAACCTATATACTTCACCTTGTGACTTCTCAAGTTTCTCTTGGAGTGCGGCCGCTTCACCTCGTGCACGTTCGCTGTCTGCTTGCGTAACTCTGAGTTCAGCTTGTGCACGGCGAAGTTCAGCAGCCGATTTATCAGCTCTTTCTTGAGCTCTATCCAATTCTTGAGAAGTCGACAAAGTGTTACGACCGAATGTCGTCTGTGAGCGTTCGAGATCGTGACGAAGACGTTCATTTTCGAGTTCTAATCGCGCGAGACGTTGTTTCGCTTGTTCCCAATCGGCACCGCTACGACCGACTTCACTAGCCGCTTTATCCAATTCGGCTTTCGACTTACCCAATTCCGATTGAGAACTTTCCAGTTTCGCCTCGAGACGATCTTTCTCAGCTTGTGCTCTATCGAGTCGCGCGCCTAACTTCTCCACTTCACTGTTCAACGTATGTATTTTCATCTTATATTCGGCGATTTCGCGTTCGTGAAGTTCACGTTCTTCTTGCTTTTCCTGTTCGGCACGATCTCTTTGCTCACGCAACTGAGCCATCTGTTTCTCTTTATCTCCGATGGCTTCCTCGAGAGAGGACAATGCACCTTCTGAAGAACAATGGTGCGCTTGCATTGCAGTCAATCTCGCGCGTGCCATATCGACCTGATTGTCTTTTTCTTTAAGAAGATCTTCTAAATTCTCGATCTGTGAATAAGTTTCTTTACTTGTCGTAAGATATTCTAAACTGTACACCGCGGCCATAAATACTAAATACATTATAAATACACAAACTAGTTCACACAGCAGAATACACTACTTGCGAGTTGTTCACTGATACGAAAAGAAAACTTTGAACATAAAACGAATCGATAAAACTGTAACAAACATAACGAACAGAACTGATAAAACTAGACTGGAAAGAAAATCAAATCATATAAGAACATACAACGTTTATACTACACATAAATATTTATGATGTACATATGTACTACTACAATAAAATAAAATGTAAAAACAAAACGAAATTCGTAAATATACTTTTATTTAATAACAGATTACAGTATACAAATAAATAATACAAACATACAATAAATAAAACTGGAAATAATATAACGTACCGACTGTAGGTGCACAACAAAACATTATATAGAAGAACAACAAGCGATTCTAACAAGTATACTACATTATTAACTTGAATGTACTGTGTGTTTTTAAATGTTGTATTTCCAAACGTGTGGTTTTTATATCGAAATTCGTGAAGAAAAAAACTTCAATCAAGACATGTCACGACTTTTTATATATTTAAAATAAAACAAACATGAATGCATTCGTAGTACAAAAAAGAAATTTTTAATTAAAACTGCAAAAACATGTTGTATCTTAACAAAAAATCGGAAAAATTTGTAATTCTATAACATTTTCACAATTAATATTCATGAAATTAAGATATATTTAAAGTATAAATCACGCAATTTTTAATACTTCAATAAATTTACTTAACGAACATTTCACATATTTTTTTTATTAATTTGAGAGCTTTTAAGTTTCACTAGTAAAACAAAATTACAAGAATACCATTATTATTATTTAGTTTCTATAATATATATAATAATTGTTAAGAAAGTCTTTATGGAATTACTTAATAAAAATGTACTTTTCAAAGTATTTTTTTAAAAAATTTCATTATTTTTTTGTTAATTTAATAATACTTGTAACTTTAATCAATAGTCACTGATGCTTTTCATATATTAGAATAAAAAATATTCTAAAATAATTTAATACTGAGCAACAAAAATTATCTAAAATATATTCCTAATCTGGTAGAGATATATCATAATATTTCAAATTATATTATTTAAAAAGAATTAATTACTACTTACTTTATGTCACTAGCAATAAATTAATAAAATATCAATACAGAACATTGTTTAAAAAAATGATAAATCATATGAATCTACACACTTTTCTGAAATGTCATTTACAAAAATAGATTTCCTGGAATAAAAAATGTATTAAAAGAAAAAATATCACAGTTTAAACAATTTAAACATTGTATTACTTTCGATAAAGTATTAAAAGTATCATTCATCGAAGACGAATATATTTTAATAGAAACATTCATCAAATATGGATAATTCTATTCATCAACTTAATTACGTATAAAATAAAAAATATAAATTTAAAAACACACAGTTCGACGTACATTTCTATATATCTTTTAATCAAGTCATTAAGGTTGTCAAATCAATTTATACCATATAGCCTGCTCAAAAAAGCATAAACATTCGTTGTATTATAATTAACGATATAATATATATATATATATATATATATATATATATATATATATATATATATATAAGTAAAATTTGTAACACAAAAATTATTATAATTAATTCAATGCAATCTCAATATCGATACCATGCTAAATCACCGATATCAAATTAACTAGCAACATATAATTTATGAGTCATATATCACGCAATAAAGAAGAGCTTTCTATTGAAAACCTGTTAAAACAATTATTCAAATAATATATATTCACAAAATTGTTTTCTTAATAATTAATAATGATAGGAAAGTTTGAATAACTAATATGAGTACAAAATTGATTTTTTGGGGGAGAATTTTTTTATTTTAGCTCACATATTTGACATCTTGAATCAATTTCAAGTTTTTTTTAAAATTCAAATACTATATCAATTCATACATACAGTATATTCATTACTAATATATATATATATATATATATATATATATATATATATATATATATATATATATATATATATATATATATACAATAAAATCAAATGGGAAACAAAAAGTAAAAAAAATCATTTACATCGTGATTTGGTATTTAACATTTCCATTTTTGAATTATTTGATTTATCAAAATATTAAAAAAATTCAAAAATCATTTATTTTCAAGCATGTACATTTTTATACTATATATCACTAAATAGAAAAAGAAACTAACTATACCATATGATACATTAACCAATAGATCTTTCTACTACCTTTTTAACTCTGATTTCTTTATTTTATTCATTTTCTTTCTTTTTAAAAAATGTTGAACTATTTACTCATTTCTCATTTAATTCTATTCCATTAAAAGACAATAAATAAATAACAAATAACTTAAACAACGCATCGTTTTCTGTATTAAAATGTTTAATGATTTCGTATTTTAATATTTCTTATATTTCTTATTTAAAATTTTTAATTTTTCGTATATTTAATTTTTTATATTTAAAATTTTTCGTATATTTAATATTTCTTATTAGCGTATTCACATGTTTATTAAAAACATTACGTGTAATTAAAATAATATATTTGTAATGTAATATTATAATATATAGAATATTTTTGTGAGAAACAGCAAATCATATGTAGCTAAAAAGATTTACATCTATATAAAACATATATGTTTAATTGTGTATAGTAAACATTTTTTTTTTAAAAAAAACGTATGTAAAGTTGAGAGTACCTTAATTTGTTCTAATATCTGCCTACTAAAATATTGAAAAATATAAATGTGTTATGTTCAAAAATATTTTTTAAAAAACAGTTAACATAACTACAGAAACATGAAAATATAGAAAAAATATTTTGATTCCTTTTCAAATACCACAATGAAGAGACATAAACAGCTTATGATAACTTTTTTGTATATCTACAGAGATAAATTTTTTGTTAAATTTTTTTGTTATTACATTTACTCGAATATAAGTGTAGCTGTTGCCGCAGTTAAAGCTTAATCGAAAATAAGGAATTCGCATTTTTGTGAAAAATCGTTGGCATGGTATTTTTAATAAAATTCATTTATTGTACATAAATATTAAAATTGAAAGTACGTTAATTTTTATTCAATCAGTACAATGAAAATATGTATTATTACTTTAATCAATAATGTATTTGAAAATAAATTCAGATTACTCTTTATTTTAAATAGTATTGAATTTTCGTAAAAAATATAACATTGTTAAAATTATAAGTGTAGTGAGTAAGTGGGATGAAAATATAATTACATACATACATAAAAAAAATACAAAAAGCAATTCATCAAATTGTAAAAATGGTATATTTGATTCTATATTAAAAAATCTTATAAAAATAATTGTACGATATATTAATAACAGTAATATCCTCTAATTATACATCAAATAATTACAAACATTAATAAAAAAAAATCCTTGTAAAAAATCAAACTTGCATTCATTCTTATGAAAATATGAAATTGTTTTTATATATTTATTTCTATAATAATACTTAAAAGTCGATATTAACAAGTGTATATAATATTTATATATATCGATGTGTGTGTGGTTTTTAATACTTTTCCCTGCCTATAGCGCGCTAAAACTATACAAAAATTTTCTGATAAAATCTCACACACTTTGTAATAAAATTCCTATAAAAAACGTTTTAATGATTACATCTATATGAAGAAACGATATATTACCGCGCGTGTTTTTATAACATTTTCTTATTTACTGAAAACCAGTGAAATTGATGTACTGTTTTTTTCGTGACTTATAAACATATATATATATATATATATATATATATATATATATATATATATATATATATATATATATATATATATATAAATACTATGTTCAAACAATATCTCAATTCCAGTCAAAATAGTTTTTATATATTTAATAATTTTTCAAAGTGAGTGTAAAAAAATTTTACGTAGAAAAAATATATTAATTGTTTCGGAAATAGAATAGTTTGGAAAACGCAAAAAATGTTTTTAAATAACATATCATTATCGAATAATTTTTTAAGATAATATCAAAAGAAATATTGCAAAGTTTTTATTCGATGCTTCCAATAAATCTTATTCACTAAATAATAATATTAAGACACGTGACAAATTGCTTATAATATATTTACATATATATATATATATATATATATATATATATATATATATATATATATATATTAAACGATCAATAAATTCCTACTTATAAATATTTCTAAATTAACTTCATATCAACTTACTTCAATATTTTCTGTAATTACTTACAATTATTTCAAATGTAGAACTTAGTTAGAACTTATTTTAAATGTAGAACGTTTTTTGACAGTATTAAAAAACGTTTAATAGTATTCAAGTAATTAATCATTTATTTCTACTACAACTATATGTTAAAAAATGCTATACCATTATTAAAATTTTTAAATGCAAAAATATCACACCGATATTGCGAATTATTTCTTCTTTTTATTCCTATACTTTTATTATTTATAAAAATTAAAATTCACCGTCACTTAAGTTAATATTCAATGAATAATTTACTAAAATTAGTGCTGTAGTTATTAACTTAAAAAATAATGATAATATTCTATACGAAAGACAAATATCACTGTATTATTAAAAAAATATATAAAAAAAGACTTTAAAACATTTCTTAGCGAAAAACATTATACACTTACTAATATTAAGAAATATTAATTTTTATCAAAATTAGGATTTATTAATATTTTTTTAAAGGACGAAATCTAAAAATCTTTTTTTAAAAAAATATAACATTTTAAATATTCCATATTTAATATGACTGACTCCATAAATTAGTTACTAGCTAGAGAAATTATATCTCTACTTTTATATTTCTTAAAAAATTAATATAAAAATCAAACAAAAATATGAGTACAAAAAACAATTATAAATTATATAGTAAAACAATTAAATTCATTAACATATTTAATTAATGTACTTGAATATAAATCGTATTGAATATAATTATAAATTTTGAATTTAATTTTGCATTATATATATATATATATATATATATATATATATATATAAAAATTTCCACATAAAAATTCATAAGTATATCTTATTTTACATTATTTTCTTACTATCTTATAGTGTTGGAAAAATGATGTAAAATAAAATATATTTATGTTCTTACGTTAAATGTTCACGTTACACATTAAAAAGTATTTTATAATTTAGTAAAGCGAATAGAATACAGTTTTAATGCATGTCTACATCAATATATGTAGTAATATTTAAATTACATAATATACAATAAAAAATTTTTTATAATTTAGTCAACTGAATACACTAGGATTGAACGCCTGTGTACATTAACATGAGCAGTTATATTTAATCATTTTAGATTTGTATAGTTAAAGTAGTATCAGTGTTTTTTTATTGTGTTTTAACGAAAATTATTGTGAAATACGAGACAATATTATTTAAATATGAAATAATTTTGCTAAATATATATTATTTTTTGTATCAGTCTATTTATAATAAATCTTTTGCTGTGTCATTTGTAATACATGTGAATTTATTAAATGGCTGAATACATCCAGAATACACATATAAAGGTAGGAATTCATAATAAGTATATTAACATTTTTTTCATTATTAATGTATGTCATATGTATATGAATTATCACCTGCAATTTTTAAAATATTTATATTATAATGCAAATACTGATATTAAAATAGAAACAATCTACTTTTAAATATTTCTATGCAGTTTCACTATTTCTTTAATCAAGCTAAAATATTTTATGTGCTAAACATTAGTGAATTTGATTTTTTGTTAATTTTATTATATCCTTAAGTATTTAAAAAATATTGAATTATTACTTCCTAACTAACGAAACATCTTTGTAGATTTGTATAGAAAATTTGAAATTATTCACATAGGTTATTCTTTTGAATAAATGTTTATATAATAATACTAGCATTTAGAGTTAGTTTTCTTTAATTTACATTAATACCAACTTATTAATTATTCCCTAATATTACTGATTTTATTTTAATTGTTATTTTCTGTTACGAATTTTTTTTCTTAAAATATTTTATTACTTATTTTTTCATTTAGTATTAATTTTTTTATTGCATAATGAGAAAAAATTCAGGTTCAGAACTTTTTCTTCTACTAAATTATACTTTATTTTTATAAATATTTCCGAAACTAAATTAAATTAATATGAAGGACTAATGGTTAATGTATCAATAATTAATATCAATATAAACGTCATATTATCTACAATCTGAGGCATATTTAGAATTATTTATGTTAATATTATAGTTTATTGGTTCGACTAACTTTCTTCTATATTTTCTTTTTTTTAAAAAAATTGCTTGAAAATTATTTTCAATGAAATAAACATTAATTAGAAACTATAATAATTTAAAAAAGAACACAGTATTTCAACATTGTACAACATACACAAACAAAATTATATATATATATATATATATATATATATATATATATATATAATTGGCATACATGTAAAAACTATTGTTCTAGACGTCTAGCAAGATGTCTATAACTTTTAAATGCACTACGTGTATCAAGATACAAATGACGAAAATGACTAACCTTTCTTTGTAGAACGTTGATCTTCCGATCCTTAATATCCATATGATCTTTGAGTTCTGTCAACTCGTTATTGATCCTATTTCTCTCTTGAGTTGCCTGCATGGCCACTTGTGTCTTCTTCTCGATCATACGATTCTTTTCTTCAAGACGTTGACGCAATTCTTCAACCTGTTAAAGAATGATCTGTTGTTGTTTACTTTCGATTGATCCGCAGTCGAAAGAAAACTATCTCATTTTGATCAGATTTATTTTTGATTAATGATCGATTGTACGATTTAATAAATTTTTACCATTTGTACACCACATGTTCAAAATTATTTAATATTTAACGAGCTGCGAATATCAATCACGGTACACAGATTTGTAAAATGTGTATAAACAAATATAAAAAAAATAATTACAGATCAGTTATGATATAAGCGTGCTTGTTTAATTGGAAAAATACACACATATACAAATTTAAGGATAGATCTCTGATAATTAATTAACCCGTTCAGTGAATGTATATAATAAATTTTTTATTGTTTGACATTGTGGCCGCGCGTTTTGAAGATAGCAGGTTTGATTTTTAATAGAGAAGTGTGAGTATTTTTTGTATTCGTGTAGTTCTGTTATATGTAATGGCGCTAATGACTCTAACCTTGTCTCAGTTAATTTTTTTTACAAAATAATTACTATTTTGAGAAAATATTAATAACATTGTTCTTTGTTTAGAATTCTTATTTGTTATAATGATTTGCTTAAAATATAATGCCTGTCAACTTGAAAATATTTTAAATTTAAAAAAAAATATTTCTATATTCAATAATATTTTTTAATTTAAAGTCATTGTTTAGAAAATTATGTAATTAAATGTTTTTCTTGATTAAAAAAAATATCTTTTTATATAAAAAATATTTTCATATTGTTCTTATTTTATTTCATTCGAAAAATATTTACCTAAATAAAACAACGAAGATTTATAATCAAATATTATCAAAGAATTTAAAAATGTAGTTTGGACTCTATAATAAGTTTTTAAATATTTTCTTTCAATTGATTAAACTAAATCTATTACACGATATCATACTCATAGAGCTTAAATTCACAATCACCGCATCAGGGTTTTGATCAAATATCTTCAGAATTTCATAATAACATTGTCGAAAAAAAAACAAGATCTGACGATAAAAATATAAAACGAAATTACATACAAAATGAAATACGTTTCGTTGCACGGCGTGTCATATGTTTTATGATTATATGAAAGCGTGCGAAGAGATAACGTAGCACTTTAAATTGACAGACGTTTACAACGACGACGACATCGTAATATACGCTGTATTCGAAATTGACAGGCATGTTTTTAAACTGAAACACGAAACAA
This sequence comes from Neoneuromus ignobilis, assembly GCA_029203775.1. Classification (NCBI taxonomy): domain Eukaryota; kingdom Metazoa; phylum Arthropoda; class Insecta; order Megaloptera; family Corydalidae; genus Neoneuromus; species Neoneuromus ignobilis. Next base: position 13,954,218 of record CP092094.1, on the reverse strand, counting down.
CCAAAATTATTTCTATTCAAGATGTTGTTTTTCCATAAATAAATGGATTTAATTTCGAATTAATTGTCTCGAAAGAACATTTGCACTGTTTATTACAACTATAAATCTTAAATGAAACACAAAACTGAGACACAAGTTGTAGCGTTGTGTAAGTATTAATAATTGAAATATATTAAAAAATAATTTCAAGAAAGTAATATAATTTTAATACTAACGCAAAATAAAAATATATTCATGCAATTAAGTATACTATTTTTAGATGCGTTAAATATTTATAGTCTGATAATAAAAAATAAAAATTAATAGAAATATTAGAAGAAAATTAATACAAAGTCGTGCCTAAAAGGACTTTCTTGTACGTTATTTTTTAACAAAATTGGAATATATTTTTTATTGGAATATAAAAAATATTCTTTTTTATTTACTACTAAAAAAACAATACAGTGAAAAATTTAAATATATATTTTTTAATTTCAATGTTCAGAAAAATGAGATTCTTTTTTCTTATATTAATATATTCCACATTATATGTTTGTTTATTACTTCTTTGAAAATGGTTATCACCATTAGCATTAGCAGAATTAAATAATTCTTGAATAAAATAACTCCGAAGTACATTTTTTTTATAATTAACATTTATTTAATTAAAATCAACCTGGAGTGTATTTATTTCAGAAATTAAAATTAAAATACTTACATTTTAAATTTGTATTTTTATTATATAAATATTTACTGTAAAAAATAAATATGTACATTGTTTATCATTTAAAAATGTGCCAAGAGAAAGTGGTTTTTCAGTAGAGAGTAGTAAATTTTAAACTTTAATGTTAACAAAGTACACATGTTTAATAGAGTGTAAGATAATTGTAAGATCAAAACAAAAAAATGAAAAAAATTTTTTTAGAGTATTTTGTGCTTGAATCGTTGTAAAATGTAAGACAAGAAGTAAAAAATCGATTCAGTTTCGTCAAGAAATTATTTGATTTACTTTGTTTGGAAAAAATATCTCATCATCTACGTCTATAAAATTTCACTGAAAGAATTAATACGAACATTCGTTTAAAATCACATATTTTTGTATTGAAAAAAAGTAAAAGAAAAACTCACGTGAAAAAATATTTTTAAAACCAATACGTAATACAAATATATATTATACGTAACTAATTACTTTCAAAGTACAAAAACGCACAATGAAAAACGAACAGAACAATATATAAATCAGTGAAGAGATTTCAGTAAATAAAAATGTCAAGTACTAGTATTTTAAAGGACATTATATGTGTTCGCAGAAAGGGGAGATTATAATCAACTTCCTGTTTTTTTAAAAAAAAGTACTCCTGAGACTGACTGCTCAGTTTACTCTATTTACGAAATGTAACAGCTTGATACAATTCATCATCGCTGAAAAATCATTTTTCAAACAGGTGTTTCGTGAGCTATTAATAAAACATAAAAAGAGAAAAGTGATATTTTTTTCATGTTAAATATAATTTTGATAATAAAATATCAGCAACTGAATAAAAATGATATGATAACCAAATTTATTAAAATTTTTCATTTCGTATGAATTATTTTATATCAGAATAATAATTTTAATAAATTACATTTTTTTTAATTAATTGATTTTTATATGACAATATCATTATTTTCATAGTCAATTAACAAGTTACAAATATTTATTTTTAAAATAATATTTTTCATAGTAGTAAAATTTGTACATAATATAAAAAATATTATTTTTATAGGTGTTTCAAATATTTCCTAAAAATGAATTAGGCTTATATCTTTTTTACATTTTCTTCGCAATAATCTTTTATGATATTTTTATCAACATAATTTAATTAATGTACATTCTTGTATACATTTTAATTAATAAATATTATTTTACATTGTTGAACTGAACAAAAAAAAATGTAGATTAAATTATTTTATATCCCAGAACAACTTTTTAAAACGACTATGGCTCAAAAATTTAATGAATCTTTTTATAATTTCAATTATTTTAATAAAATATAAGTAATTAATTAAAACAGTTATATTTTGTAATTAAAACTAAACCTATAGAAAATATTTTTTCTTTCTAAAAATATTTCTCTTATAGTTCTTCAAAAAATATTAGAAAAAATATTACCGTACAATTTATACACAAATTCTGATATAATTTGTTGAGAATTGATATTTTCGATAAAAAATATATTATAGATAAAATATTTAAGTTGCATAAAGTAACTTTAATCACAATGTTTACTTCAAATTTAAAACCAAGAATAAAAACTAACTTCCGGTAATTTTATTTGTTCTTTCTTGTTGACAAATGTGATTTCATCGGTCGAGTTTACTTTATCTTTCTAAGTAGTTGAAATGTAATACGTAAATCTTTTTATGCAAATACCAGTACTCTTTACAATTATTTACTGAAAAGTCCTTGTCACAAAAACACGAGTGTTAAGCACTTGTTCTAGAAAAACAATTTGAGACAGAACAAAAATGAACGAATAAATAACAAACACATTCGAAAAAAAGAACAGAAAAAAATCTAAAAGTTGATTCGAAGTGACACGTACTTAAAAATTAACCATACCTTCTCAAATTCAAAGTCCTGCGGCAAATAAACAGTTCGCTTTAGGGGTCAGAAAAAAATTCATTTGTCAATTGAACTACTCTGTTGTCAAAAAAATTATGAAAAAAATATTCATCATACTTTCTATTCGCACAAAGCAATAAACGCGAGTTGTTTTAGCGCCATTCAACTTAATTACTTCATTTTACATTTTGAAAAGAAAAACTGAATAGAAAACACTGATTACATTTTGTCACTATTTTATTTTTAATAAACAGTTGTTTTCACATCCATGCAACCTTCTCACGCATTATTGTTGGGCCACACATGCAAACATATAGAAAAATGATATTAGCGCGTATAGCTAATTTCATTTTTGTCTGCTTGTTAAAATACAAACCTCTTCATAAATGCTAAACAAATACAAACATATACGTTTATATAAATTACGCTGCTTCATTGAAATTTGTCATCATTTCAATTGATATTTTTTTAAATATTTCAAATTATATTTTTCATAATAATTGGAATTTTAAATATAATTACTTATTATAAAAAAATGTACAAAAAGTTATTCTAATAATTTTATTTTAAAATCAATATAAAATGACCTGTGTCTAAATAAATTCTTTATTTATTCCTGTATCTTTGTAGATAATTGAACTTCATAGTGACAAATACTAATAAGTGTATGAATAAAATACTTTTCAACGAATTTGCAACTAATACAGGATCAAAACAATGAAGTTACATATAACAAACTCGTAAACAATGTTATGAAAAATTATAAAAATCCTTTCTTCACTTTTATAAATTCATTCAGATTACTAATAATTAGAATTAACGATATAAACATTTTCAGTGCAGTAAAATATAGTTTATTTAATTTATAATCTCGAACAATTTTCTTGACTTGCATGATTTTCTTATAAAACTATTTTTTTCCAAAAATTAAAGAACAAAATATTCGAAACTTTAAAATCGATGTTATATTATATATATATATATATATATATATATATATATATATATATATATATATATATATATATATATAATGACGATTTTAACATTTCGAATTTGTATATAATAAACGCACTAATCTGTATTATATACATGCATCTACATTTTTAATATTTGAAACATTTTTATAACATAAAAAACTATATTTTTATATATTCTACTTCATGAAAAAGTAATAAATATTTTATAAAGACTAATAAAAAAGCATAAACGTTACTTCAAATGATAATAAAACATTTAAAATATATAATTTAATTCCACCTCAGGTGAATAAATATAAATCAATATTCGTAAGTTTAATTGTATTTTAAAAATGATATGACAATAAAATGTCAATCAGTATATATAAAAGTTAAATAAATTGGAGACTGTTTCAATTTATTGAAATTAGATGTATTCATTTTTAATAATTTAATATACTGTCAATTTATTTTAATTTTATAAATTTATATAATAAATAATTTTTGAAAAATATTTTAAAATAGCTATATTTAAATAGCTAATCTGTATTTAATTATAAATTATTAAAATTTAAAACTAATTATATATATATATATATATATATATATATATATATATATATATATTAAAAAAAAAAAAAAACTAGAAATATATTTCACAAAATTTCTATCTTAATATCTTTAATGGTTTATTTAAAAATTTATATTAACTGTAACTAACTTATTTAAATACTTAAAATTTTAAATAGTCTCCATAACCAAGTACTTCCACTAGTAAATAATTGAGTTATATTAATTGAGTATATGACAGTACTGTTTTAGTGTAGGTCTGAATAACTAAGTTAAAAGATATAAATAGAATGAACCTCTAACTAAAACTATAATATCAGTTCTAAAACTGGTCATTGGATATCACTGAATACTGAAATGTATATCTTTAGTAATAAAGCTCGCAATTACAATAACCGTTCGATTGCTGGTTTAGAAGATAACATTGAACATCGAAATATATGAGTTTAATAACGATAAGGTTTATGGAATAATTATCTTAAGCGTGTCTTTAATAATATAAACGGATGAGATTAAATTTTTAACGTTCATTTAGTAAAATTAAAATATATAGAACTTGAGAGTGAATATATATATATATATATATATATATATATATATATATATATATATATATATAATCTACTATATATTTTAAAAAAATCGTAGAATATTAGTTTGTCATATCCAATGAATTTTAAAAAAAAACATAGTCTATATTCAATGATGTTATTTTAAAAAGCAAATTAATGTTGTTGATTTTTAAATTATTGAATTTATAAAAAAACCTTCCAAGTATTCATAAAAACTGAGTTGTAAATAAAACTTAATGTTGATAAATACTTTATTACACTTTTTACTAAAAACTTTGCAATAAAAATATATTTTAGTACTTTTTAAAAACCATCACCTTAACTAATACTGTTATGATAGAAAAACTATCTTTAACTAATTATTATTCTGGTTTCGATTACTTAGTCAACAACAAATATTTCATTCAGAAAACTTTTTACATTCATTTTATAACTGAAATAGTTTGGTATATGCCGACTGGTATTTGAAATATTAAATTTCGTTGTCAAAGAAATCGATCCCTTGTCAAAACCGAGGTAGTCTGTTGACAAATAAGACTACCTCGTTTTGCCCTATTTATTCTTTCTCACCACGTACATTTGTACGTTTCGATATCGAACTTTCACATTGCTGATATTACTTATATGTGTACATCTTTACTTTTACAAATAATGTAATGACCTTAAGTATTGATTGTAATTTTAATCATTTTTATCACATTCATATAAAAGCAAATAATTGTTTACTTCTTTAAATATAATCGTCGTTAATTTATTTTAATATAGTATACTAAATTTATAATAAAAAGTAATTGTATTGTTGAATTATTTTATAACTTATCATAAGTTTTATATTGCAACTTTTCTATATTTCATTAAAACGGTAAGTGTTTGAATAATTAAATTACAGGCAATAAATTTTAATCATCCAATAATAAAATGAAAATGTAATAATAAAATTGTATAAGGATATGAGTATTTTAATTTTACATAAATTCAAATTTAATTTTAGAACAATCATTATTTTTATTTATATACTTTTAACATAAAAAAATATTAATAATTTATGATTCTATCGAACATGAAGTAATTAATAAATATTTTTTTAAAAAAATAATGAAACGAACATAAAATATTAGTAAATACATTTATATAAATATATACTCTGATAAATAAATCCCAAAAGGACAATTTCTATCAACATAATTTACTGTTTACATGAATTATAACTAAAATTATTTAATTATTTTTTATTATCTGTTATTAGGTTCAGAAAATGTTAAATACTGATATATATAATTAAAAAGTATTCAGCATTTAATAAATATTCTGATTTTACTTAAAAATCAACAACATTAATTTTCAATTAAAAAAAATGGATTTAATGTCTTAATGAATAGATTTTCATGTTTTATATAATATTAAATGAGTTTACTTAACATTTTTGTTTAACTATCTATAAAAAAAAAATGAAACGTTTAGCATTTATAAGGAGACATCATATTTTAACGATACGTATAATAGAAAAAAATCTTACTAGGTACGTGCGTTTATACAGTAAAGTAAATAAAACGAAAAAAATATATATAGAATAAATTGAAACAAAATTTATTCTCACATCAGCCTGCAGCATGTTGTAGTGTTCTTCTTTGGCACACAGCGATTCCTTAAGCACAGCAATATGTCTCTGGTAGTCCTGATGTTGTTCTTCTAACGTCTTCATTTTCGCCGACATGGCGAGTATCTCTTGATCCCGTCTCTGTATCTCGACACGGAATTCATCCAGCTAGAGTACAGTGGTTCGATGACGGCCACGTTACATTATCCGAAAACGTTTGCAAATGTTAAACATATTTTTTCTTTCAAAAATGTCACATGTAAATTCATATATGTATACATAATCATAAATATATACATATACATATATATATATATATATATATATATATATATATATATATATATATATATATATTCACTAAAAAAGCTTCTTCAAGCATGCCATGCATATTTCCAATAAAGCTGTATGTTTTTTTATTTAAAATTAATTCGATGTTTACACCTATATATTTTTAAATGATAAAATTTTGAATTAATTTCGTTTGTAATTTGCCCAACAACAAAATTACGATCAGATCATGCATCATTTATAAAGCGATTGATATTTAATTATAAATTACATATGACTTATTATAAGATAATTTTTAACGTGCAGATTTTTAAAAAAATGGTACTAATAAGCCGATTTGTTGTAAGGGATACATGCATTTTAACGTGCATCTAAACTATATTAGGCGGGAGAGAGATAGAGAAATCAGTGTTCATACTTAAATGGTAAAACGTTTTAATAAACATTTTGTATAAATATGTTGATATTTTGTATAAATATATATATATTTGAGAAATAAAAATAGGTTTTGATCTGATGACTAGAATCGATACGTACAAGTGTATGAAATATTAAACAAGTAAATCAGTAAAATGAAATTTGTTCACTCTTTGTACATTACAACATTTATTTCAAAATTGAAAAAAATGTTTAAATAGGAAATAAAACAAATACTGATACTTTTGAATGACATACATTAGAATTGTATAATATTACGTTGTTTATTTATTACCCTAACCGATCTGCAATATGAAAGAAAAAGTAAATAATAAAATATAACAGTGTTTAAATTAAATTAAATCAATTGATTTATATTAAAAAAATTAAACATATATAGGTTTCATGTGTGTGCATGTTTAATGAAGTATTGGAAATGTCAAAAGGTTTCTTAATATCTTTTAGAAGATATTGACGACTTTAAGTATTGCTCTTTTAAAAAAAATATTTTTTTATATAAAAACTATAAAAGTATGGTTATTTCTAATTACTTGATGTTTCTTATATGTTATATGAATCTATAATCAAATAATATATATAATAATTTTCTGAGCTTATATTTCGAGTTAATCTTTCTTTCAAAATATTCCTGTGTCCTATACATAATTAAAATGTATTTTTCCTCATAATAAAAATAATACATTTTTTTAATATCTCTATGAAATGCAAATATCTCAAAAGCGAGAGTAAATAAAAAAATACTATTTCATTTTTAATAAGTAAATACAATATATTATTTTCATTTTCTTTTAAAACTATTAAATGGTAATTTTCAAAATTTCAATGTAAAATTTTTAAGTTATTTAATAAAAATGTTTTTGACTCGAAAGTTGAGTTAATGATTTTATTAAAAGAAAATATAAAAATCACAATTAAAATATCTAAATAGTGAATATCAATAATTTCAAAACGTCATTGTTTGTTCATAACTTGTACAAAAAATATTAATAAAAAAAATTCCTCGCACCATCTTTTTTAATAACTATCAACATAAAATTTTACCTGTACCTGATAAAGTAAGTATTAAAAAAATTGTTAAAAAGAGTAAGTGTTTTAAATAACTTAATAAACTTTTTGTTTACATATAAATTCAGAAAAACTTTTGTAATCATTCAATAGATAAAACGTGAGTATAATTCATAAACAAATTATAAACAATATTAAGAATCTCACTTCAGTTTTTACATAAATTAAAAATTTAAATACTTTTTCTCTTGACAGTCCATTAAAATCTTTACAGCATATTTGACAACCTATTAGAATTTAATAACATATTTTATAAAGTCTAAAATAATCTTTCATAATGATTATAGTAATATATTTAAAATAAACCTATCATTCAATCAATAAGAATAAGAAAAATATATTACATAGCTACTTGTAATTAGATTGAATGGGATACAATTTCAGTTCGTACAACTTTTAATTGATTTAAAAAACTTTGTACTTCTTGAAGTATTTGAATCTCATGCCTACGGGTAGAAAACGATTAAATTCATTCGCATATTTTTAAGACCATTCTCTTACCCTGACTTTAATTATACTAAATATTTGTCTAGAAATTAATTTTAAATTATTTGAATTGTATACAAAATTCTAAAATTACAACGATGAATATCTATTTAAAATAATATATATAAAATAATTGATTATATATATAAAATAATTGATTATATATATATATATATATATATATATATATATATATATATATAATCAATATTCATAAGTACAAATAAATATTCGAATTTTTTCACTAAAAAAAAGAATGGAAAAAATAAATACCGACAAAAAGTTCTAAATATAACATTAAATAAAAACCCACACAAGGAACAAATTAAGACTTTTCCAAGAAAACATTGAAACTAAACACGTAAATTCTTTATTTTTATATAAAAGTATTTTTAAACTTCTGATTCGAAGAAATAATTCTAAAGTTTTCTTTATACAACAAAATAATAAATTTAGACGAACTAAAATACGTTTTGTTATATTTCTTAAAGTTCATTATTTTAATAAAATGTTATCTGTTTCTCTTTCACAAATTTTATTTTCTATATTTTAAATTTCATATAATTTTTTTCTGACTTCTTTATATATCCCAGTATTTATTTTGTTTAAAAATGTTTTATCATTGAAATACACTTTTAGTTGATTAAAATAAAGTATTAAAGAAAACAATAAAAAATAACCCCAAAACAAATATACTGTGTTTAATGTAATGAATAAGAACATCCAATTTCATTTTTTTCATTCAAAGGAATAAATTTTAAAACTGTAATTTTTCAATTAAATGTCATTTATTTTTTTACTCAAATTCTACTAGATAATTATCTCATAATTTCTTTTAAACAATATTCATATTTTTTTAATTTCACAAGAAATTAAAACACTATTTATAACAAAAATTAAAAAGTCATTTAATAAGAATGGTCTTATATACGATTTTTTATGCTAATTGAAAAAACTTCGAAATTTTTGTGATCTATAAGAACTTTCCAATTAAGAAAATAAGTATTAAAAATATTTGTAAATATTAATTTTTCAATTTTCTCAAATGAATCACTTCATGTTAAATTTTTAATACAAATGAAATGAAATATTAATCTTCTAATCGAATATTAAAATGAATCAAAAAAAAAAACTTAACTGTGATAAAAATAATATATCTCATAACTTTTTACTTTATTTAAATAATGAATATAATTTATATATATATATATATATATATATATATATATATATAGATATATATATAATTTATTAAAATTCCTTGTTCGATTGATAATACGACCAAAATATTTTTTTATATATATTTAAACTATATAAAAGTTACAATACAAATAAATCATTTATCTTCCAGTGTTTTTTAATCATTTATTTATTTTTTTTGCTGAAATATTTTATAGGCCATCATTCTAGTAATGATGACAGAGACATCAAAGTGTGAATCTGTGAATAATGTGAGCAATGAATGATTCTTGAACACTTTAATAAAACCTAATGGTATTGAGATTGAATAATTTGTTTGTGTTCAACAAAAAATTATATATGACAGTTAGTTAAAAATAAATATAGTAAGAAACATCAAGTTTTTATATTGGATTTTTTAAAAACACAAAATAAAAAAGTTTCATCATAACAACTACATTCATTCAATTTAAATTTATTTGTATTAATAAATCAAATAATGGATTTCAGTTTCTTTATCTTGATTGTTTAAAAAAATATGAACGTAATATAAAAACAAATATACAATTTTTTATACAGATTTTTTCTATAATTTTAATATGTTATATAAATTAGATGTTATACCATTTATCCAGTAAAAAATATAAAACTTAGCCTACAATCAGTTATAAATGAAATAAAAAATAAAATTTAGTTCTAAATTGAAATAATGCACTTATTAATAAATTTGTTATACTTATATCTGGTATTTTATTTTTTGAAAATAAAATATCAGGAATTTTATCAATATTTAAATAAAAGGTTCCTCAAGAAATCTAGTCGAATTTTTTTAAAAAAATTGGAACAATATATTTCGTAATATTAAAATATGTATAAAAGAGCATATATTTAAAACAATTTCCAATAAGATATCGAGATTTCGATCGACATTTTCAATATTTCATATATGTTTGTACATTAAAATATAATCTGTATATAATTTTAAAACAAAAAACTCGTATACGATAGAACATGTTTTTATTAAATTTAAATAGATTTATCTATTTCTATTTACAATAAATTTTGACGTTAAATAATCCATTTTCTTCATATAATAATTATAATAATATCATACTAATAATAATATTAATCATAATAGTATTAATAATATATAATAATAATAGTATTAATAATAATAATATTCATAATAATACTTCGTATATATTTATATTACATGTTATTTGAAATATTGTTCTTTTATGTTTGTAAATATATAATTTGTGTGTGTATATATATAGTTATCTTTTTTAATATATATATTTTTAAATATATATCATTTAATATTCTTATATTGACAAGGTTTCAAACTCTCAAAGTTGTATATAGGCAGTATTTGTAGTCGTATTGCTAATATAAATATAATATAATATTTGTTAATATTTAAATATATGTATATATATATATATATAATTTCTTTACATCTTTTTATAAGTTTTTATTATACATATAATATTACACTATCTACATATATCATAAGATATTATTATTTTTTTTTTTTGTTTATGAACACAATATCGAATCTAGTACACACTTGTATCTAAAACTCTTTAAGTTAATTCACGATAGCGATTTCACTCTAAGGCAGCGATTGTCGAACTTAAATATTCAAACGCATATAAATGTAAACGTACTTATATTATAACAGTACCCCCGTTTTAATAATTGTTATTTCCTAGCTGAATTCTATTTACCACCCATATTTCGATACGTAATAAGTAGATATAATTGATCATTTACGTTTTTCAAACTTAGATTTTATTTTATACATTCACAATTAGAAATTTGGTTTATGTATATATTATAATAGAAATACTTTACTTCAATTTCCAATCAGAAATAAACAAATAAGTAAACGATTATCTACGATAATATTCTGAAAACTTGTAAGATTATAAATTGTAATACCGTGATGTTCGACAAAATACATCAGAAAAAATATTTTTACTAAAAAATCGTTAATCAGTTTGTCATAGGTCACACTATTAATGAAAAAAATAATAATAAAAGCAAAATAATAATTAATTTTTGCAGATATTGTTAATAAAAATTAAACATTATTTTAAGTGATCATTTTAGTAAAACATTTTGATAAATTAATAACCACATTAGAAGCTACAAATGACTGATTTGAATATTATCTCTTAATTTTATTTCCATAATTTCTATTACTAATCAGTTTTTAATTATTTTAATCAATAAAAATCAATATAATAATTAATCATTTAAGTAATAATACCGAGTTATATTCCAAATATATATTTTATTTCATAACCTAATATTTAATAATTTTAAAATTAGTAATGGACTTTTGAAAACCAATAATAAATATTTTATTTATTAATGATTATCATTTTTTAACATATTGGACGTATTTTATTTAATTATTACATTTTTGGTATTTATATTAAATTACATATTATAAAGTATTGAATTTAATTAGAATATATTTTACAAATCTTAAATATATTAACTAATTTTTTTCATATTTCGAATAAATAAATAAAAAAAATCTATATATACTAAATTAATTTTATTTAAAAAATAAAAAAACTTACAAGTATTCAGAATAATTGTTTTTCAATTTAAGAATTAATAAAATTGTTCCAATTGATATATTCCATTTAGGACACTATATAAACAAATACTTCCACCTTAGACAATTCTCGATATGTAAATTTTGATTAAATTTAACTCGAACAAAATTCAGAATAATAAAAAATGAATATTTTAAATTTTCAATATTATTTATAGCATTCAATACATGAATTTGTACATTCGAAAGTTTGAAATTTCAAAGTACGAGATACCATTTAAATATTTTCGGTTCTGAATATTTTAACAGTACGAAAAACGAGCATACATAATTCATATATTTATATTATAAACAGGTATAAATCGTTTATGTTTCACTCTGTTGTATATTTATATACCATTCTATTCTCTAGTGTTCATATTTAAATAGTGCTGAAATTAATCTACTAGCATATAATTCAGGAATTGATTGATATTAGAAGATGCAGCATTCATAATATAAGTTACTATTTTTCATCTACATATTTATTAAGAGTAAATTTTAATATGTATTAATACTCAGTTGCTAAGTAGCGAAAAAATGACTACAGCATTTGAATAAATTACTATTTATTATTTACCATGTTTTGGTCAATATTTTATATTCAAACTTGACGACATCCAATGCTAATTTAAACGATTCTTAAATATAATAAATGGTTATAAAAAGATTTTAAAATTTTATTTTCAACTAGTGCTATGTAATAAAAAACAGTGAGTTTCACACTTTCAAGTGCTTCTTATTTTATTCCATATTTAAGTACAAATACTGTCATATTCATTATCTACTGACTTTTCCATTCAAAGGAGATTAAACTGTCATTTATATGTATTCAAATAACATAAGATAATTTTGGGACAATCAAAATAATAATATAATCGTTTACAGTCTTTTATAAAATTATTCCTTTTTTTAAAAAAAATACTCAAATATATTTAACTTTGTTGTTATGAAATATAATCTTACTAATATTATATTAATGTGAACTAAACGGTTTCGGCTCTCATTTAAAAAAAGTATATTTCAACAGCATTGTGAGTTATTACAAATTGAAACCAGTAATTGAATAGTTTCTTTTTATTTGTAATTTTTTTTTCGTAAAAAATAACTTTTGTTTCCTTTTCATCATATTTTCACGTATGGAAAAAATACCTATTAAAGTTGTTTTAATTGAGATTAATCAAACAATTATAATAATAAATAAATATATTAAAAATTCTTATTATAAACACAATAACTCATATTTGTCCCGAAAATATCAGTTATTTAAAAACATATTTTCTTCTTTAAAATTAACTATTGGAAAACTTTGTGTTACTTATAAGGAACTGAATTTTAATTGACTAGTAAGTTTTTCATGATTAATCTATTTTGAAAACTTGTTTCGAATGACTATAAGTACATTAAAATATATTTACTAAGTCTATGACTAATTTTAAATAGATTAGTTAAACTACATAAATTTTAATGTAATAAATTACAAGAAATTGTATTATTCAGTGATATTTCAAACAGAAAGCCTTAAGGCTTTTCATACTCTACCCACTATCGATTCTATCTTATGTTACTTACTAAATAAATTTACCAATTTGTAAATTGACTATTAAATTCAAACCGATATAACATAGTTTTCGAAATTAGGCTTAATCTTTGTGTATAATATATTTAGAAATGAATATAATCTAAATTGTTCGGAAGTAATAATATCAAATAGTTACATTCATAATACCATATATCACAGTACTGATATTGTATGATTATTCAGTAGAATCGTTTCGTTCCATTAACGAACTACCTATTCTAGGATCAATTCTCTACAATATAAAATTGTTTTAAAAATTCTTTTCTATTAAACTTGTTTCTTTTCTAAATTCTTAAAGTATAATCAACTAAAATGTACTAAAAAATTTTTACACACAATGAAATTGTTTAATGAATAGTGTACTGAAAATTCTAGAAAAATAATTTAAGTGTTTGAGAAATAAGAATAATTATTTATAAGATTTACTTATATTAAAAATATCTTAAGATACTAAACGGAATTTCATAGCGTTGGTCATATCATAACTAAAAACATATACAAACTAGCGTACAAACAAAATAAATATGCATTTAAAAATAATGACATTTTATTATCAGATAAATAATTTTCCTACGCAAAATTCAATAAATTGGTTGTAAATAAAATATTTAGCGATTTAATAAAAAAAAGGAGAATAACTCCTTGTCAAAAAGTATTTGAGATTTTTAAATTTTATTTTAGCTTTATAATTTGCATTTAATAAATTGAACTGAATTAATAATCATTATATAACAAAAGTGTAGAAAAATATATGATACTTTCTTTTATTGCTTTGTTATATAACAGGTTTTTTTTGTCTGATAAGTTAATTTTCGATATTTTTCATCCTCTTTAAATAATTTCATTATTCTACATCATAAAATTGACTTTTATTATTTTTATTTTATAATTAAAAATAATCTATCTTATCTTTTCGAAAATTAATTTTATAGAGATTCTAAGTAAAACCGTTTATTACAACAAAACTCATTCACCTATTTGTCGAAAGTTTTTAATCTCATCTCATGAAACAGACTTTTTAAAAATAAATATTTGATCTAGAAAAAGTGCTCAGTTCTGTTACAAAGTCTGTCAGTTATTCTATTGTTTAAATTAATGATAAAATTCTAACTCTATTCATTATACTTACATTCTGATAAAAATATATAATTGATAACAGTGCCCTTAACAATTATTAAAAAATATCTCAAATACTGACTCGTCATTCACAAGTTCAAAAATATTTTAAGTACATGATAGTAAACTTACCCTTACGTTATCTACATGTTATTGACTCATACTAGAAACAAATATAATTACACATATATGCGATGAATAGATTTATATTAAATTATTGTAGGAAATAGAAGTAAGTTCGACATAGCTCTGCTCTAAGGCGATATAGATCAGATCAACACACATCAGTTATAACAATGCCTCTAAGAACAATATTCTGTTGCGAGAGAATGAAACGTTGCCAAGATTATTTTCAAAAAAAAGAAAAAAAACGAAAAAAAAACTTCGACAACAAAACGTAAAAACAAACACACAAAATAATAAAAGTAAATGTTACAATAGTGGTGTTTACCCTAAAAACAGAGTGTCGCGTTGACCCGAAAACTTTTATCTTTACACTTCGACAATAGTTTTTTTTCTATGTATATATTTTTCTTTCAATTTTATATTATACACACATTTGCACCTACATACATATTTATACGTATACATGTGTGCAAATACATTCAATATGCCAAGTGTACGTGTCGCTCGCCAATTTTTCATATAAATTCCCATGTGTATAGACTATTTGATGGATTTATTTTGTATTGTGTTCATCACTCGTTCAATTCCTCGAATTTATATCGAGATAATATGAAATCAAATTCAATTATTATTTTAGATCGTATGTATTTTTAATCAATTTTGATTTCAATGTGATTATATATATATATATATATATATATATATATATATATATATAATGAAATTATTTTAATGTCATCGCTCGAATGATCGTAGTAATGAAATTATACTCATACAATAAATATATATATATATATATATATATATATATATATATGCTCGAATAAATAATTTATTTAAGTAATTGTATTACGAATAATAACTGTAATCAAATAATTGGTATAATACGCCTATCTACCGGTTAGTAATTAGTTCTGAATTGAAATGCTGAATGTATTTTGTAATTTAAGTGTTAATATTACATTATTTGTATTAAATAAACGAAGTTCTTTAACGTATATATTATCTATTTTTAAAATAAAATAAAAATATTTGATAATATCTTATTTTTTTCATATCATATGCTTTCTTTCATAAGAATTTTTTTATATATTGTTTATAAAGCGTATTAAAAAAAATCGAAAATTAAATTTGTTAGACATTATTTACATAGCATATTAAAAAAATACAAAAATTATTATATGCTTTTATTACATATATATATATATATATATATATATATATATATATATATATATATATATACATATATATCTAAATCATATTACCATATATTATTTATTCGAAATGGTCTGAGTTTTTTTTACGTACTGTTATAAATATCAAAATATAAGAGATAAATTAATATCTATGTAGTAAATAAATGGCATTTCAATTTTATTCACTTAAATAAATTATTATTAATATTGTCGACAGAGTATTAGAATTTTTTTGACATTTTGGCATTGAACTCTGAGATATTTTTCGACATTTACCAATATGGTAATTTGAGGAAGCCTTAAGATATTATTTTAGACCCTTTTTTCTATATTTACTTTGAAGAAAATTTCGTTGTTTCTTTTTATTAGTAACACATAATAAATACATAATGATATTCTTATATATTTGTGAAACAACAATCGTATATTTTAAGTCTTATTTTCCATTATAAATGTTAAATTGAATATTTCATTCGTTGATATTATAATCGAATTACATGAATTTTTAGGAAGTTCTTGATTTATAGAAATTTATCAATTCTCACTAGTTTTGTTTTAGAATCAATTTTGTTCCTTTTACAAATGGATTTAATTTATATTTAAAAATATTCTGTTTTGTAAACTTAAAAACGAAATACTTTTAAAAAAATTCTAATCTGTTTTCAACCATTGCAAATTTTTATACTGTATGTCATTTTACTTTTCTTATATTTGTCTCAATTTAGTTGATTTCATTGATGTTTTAGTATTATAGAAAAGATATTTGTTGATAAAACCCCAAGTCCAATTATTAGTTCATTGTTTTTATATTTATTAAAATCGTAAGTTTCTCATACTTGACATATTTCATTAAATTTACTCAAATAATATTTTTTCGAAATGTTTTACAGTTTTAAAGTTCTGTTCCGACAAGTATCTTTTTTAAAAAGTTTTTTTTTATTTTCACTTATAACATACTTTTCATCAGTCAAGTATATAGAAAAAAGTACTCTGTTTTTATGACTTATACATTTTTAATCTGTCTTTATTCAGTTTTTCAAATAATATTTTCTATAAAATAATCACAATATCTACAAAATTATTTTAAAAACTTCACTTCTAAACTAATGAATAATATATTTAGATACAACTTTTTAATGAATCAGTCAGTGAGAAATATTGACTTTTAATACAGTATAATTCTTTTAAATAAATAATGCTATGATAAATGTCTTTTAGGACTTAAACATAACCTTAAACTAATAGTATACTAACAGGATTTTAAAATTGTTTATCCTTCTAAAAAAATATGGATTGACGCTGTAGTACTGAACATTTTTTTTGAAAACATACTGGTTTTAGTATTATTGAATTTATATATTTCAAACATAATAAGTATTAATTCATGTGAATGAGTAACAAGTAATATATTTTGTATGAAATATTTTTAAACTTTTTATAGTTTTAACAAGTATAAACTTTAAATAACAATAATAGATATAAATATATATTTATTTTTATAGATTGTAAATGAACACGAAAGAGTAGACTTTTGAGTGGCGAAACTGGTGTTTTCGTTTTTGTATCGCATTTGAAAATCACATTTGGTTTTAGCAAAGTTAACAGCGATAAGAGTTGCATTTAAATATGAAAACAAATACATATTAATTATAACATTAAAATAAAATATGAAAACAATTATTTATAAAATGTTTCTCTTCAAGAAAAATATTTATTTTCTTCAAAAAAGTTAAATAGAAATTTCTCAATATTTAATTGTAAATGCGATTATATATGAACAACTTTTGGAAAAACAATTTATTTATTTTAATATTAAACAGACGGAAACATTTTTTTTTTGACCATAACAAAAGTTAATAATATTTTATAGCCTTATTTTTGATACACAAATCCTAGCTGAAAAATATAATTTGGCATCATTTGAAATTATGATTGTATAAGTGATCAATGAAATCGTTTCAGAAACGAAAACCCCTGAGAAAAGTTTAGGCCATAACAACAACTAATAATTTATACAGAGAAATATAATTCTGTGGAAGCAGACTGATTCATTTTATATTTTAACTTTTAATGCAATTACAAAGATTTTTATTTACGTTTACATCGTTTAACACAATTAATAATGAAATTTGTTATAACTCTTTTGCTTATCAGAATAAAATAAAAACTCAAACAAATCGCATATCATCAATAATTTATATTAATGCCGTTTATAGATTTTTCCGATTTTACACACTCAGTGATTGATGTAATAAAAAATAGTATTAATTTTAAAAAATGTTATTATAAACAGATGAAATTGGTTTTTATTTCTATTTGTTGATAATGAAAATTATTTATTAAAAATAATTATACTATTCTTTCCTAAAACTGATCAATTAAAGAAATTTAAAAATAAATTAAAACAATATATTTATTAAAATGAATATATTAATAAATTACCAAATCTATATTAGATTTCAAGGTAGATACTAATTAATACTGTTTTTCAAATTACGAAAGTTCAAATAAATTGAATCAATATATATTTATAGCATGTATTTGTATATAGGTTACAACATATTTCATTATTTTTAATTGTGTTAAAAGTTCATTACTTTGCACTGAGGTAATATAATCAATCACTGTAACTGTAATACCCAATTTACGACGCTGTTACTATTATAGCTAACATTTATGACACATTTTCGTTTTATCATTTATTTTTATAAAATATATGACAAAATGAGACATTACAAAAATGTTCATCTAATGTATTTATAAAGGGATAAAAATTATAATTTTACAGTTACTAAATAAATTCATTTCTTTTTTAATAAAAATCTTTTAATACTCTCTTAACCTATCAAACTAATTCTCGCTTATAACATTGTTTTAAAGAAAATAAATTTCAAATAATAACTAATCTAAAATTAGTAACTTACTTTCGTCGTAAGTTGGAAATTTCTTGTGTTATTATATTGAATATACTTGCAAATAATAATATTAACTTTTAGTCAGATAAATAAACATGTTTTTATATATAATTTGTATAACACTATAAAATATCAATTAGATTTTCATATAACAATAATAAATATATTTATTATACAGTTTCATTTAGAAAATATTATGGATATAAACCGTACTTTATTTAAATCAATAATTTCTTTTATATTTGATAAAAACCAATAATGAACTTAATCTATATTTCACTTGAATATCTTTCATAATCTTTGTTTTATATTTCAGCGAGCAACATAAGACTTTTGATCCGTTTATTGATTTTGTCAAAATTTAGAAATTTCGAACAAAATGATTTTCTATCAAAATAAATCAATAATCAACTAAAAAATATTTTTTTCAATTACTCTTGTCAATAACTATTACTTATTTATATATATATATATATATATATATATATATATATATATATATATATATGCTGTTTTATAATAATATTAACTTTTTCAAAAAACTAATTTATTAAATAGAACTTCAATAATAATTTTAAAACCCATATCAAATATATTTAATTTTGAGGATTGATAAAATTGTGTTTAGACTTAATTTTGTATATTCATATTCAATTCTGGATTAAAAATCTTTTGATATTATTCCCTCAAAAAATAATATAGATATAAATTATTGTCTCTGTTATAAATAACAATTTCAATTTTAATTATATTTAAAGCCATTATTTAAATAAATGATTCAAAAATACTTGTTTTATATTAATATTTACTATAACAAAGTATTTTTTCATTAGACTGTAACTAATTTTTCCAACATATATTTCAAACTATATAACCTTTTAAACATTGATCAGCTTTTTTCCTATCGCTATAAAGAAATGACTTGATAGTTTATGTTACGTGCGTCATTGCTAAATGTAACAGATAACGTGTTTTAATACATAAAAAGTCATAGTGCTTGCAGTACCGTCGACCTAGCTTAATATATAGTGTAACAGAAGGATTGAAAATATTCTCCTTCATGTGTACAGTCAGTGAAGAACATTTTCAATAAAATAATTCTCCACTGAACATCTATACGAAAAATATTAACTTAATAGCATGTGAAGATATATTCTTTATATGACAATAAGTATTATTTTTTAAAAATTCTTGGAGGTTGTTTTTTTTAAAAAAATAGAAAAATGTATACATTTTTCAATAACATAGTTTTTTATAGTCTGTTGAATAATATGCCTTTATTTGCTGATTTGTGAACATGTTATTTTCTTGAAAATAATTTAAATGATATTTTTTATAAATAAATTCAACTGATTTTTGAAAATTAATTATCATATTTTTTTAATATATATATATATATATATATATATATATATATATATATATATATAATAAAACTCAAACTTAACTTGTTCGTTATAGTTAAATATCCATTTTTTTCGTTACGCCAGCAAGTAGCATTTGAGTATATAAAAGTATAAAAATCATTTCCAAATATAATAAGAGGCTTTTCATTAATATGTAGATTTATCAATAACATTGTATTTTGTATGTACCAAAAATATTTATATAATGTACATGCAACAAAATAGAAAGAGAATAGAATTTAGGAAACGAAGAAAAAACTATTATTTTTGATTTTTCGTATAGTTGATACGCTCTGTCATGTATATTTTAAGTAAAATATTTGATACAAAACATTTAATGTTTCTGACAGAACTTTTAAATGTTGTACCAACTATTATTAAAAGTAATACAGTTTTGGGAACTTGAATAAAGCTGTATAACTATAATATACCGTTGATAAACCATAAATTGATTGTATAATTTTATTCAATAGCAGTGTTTAAAAATATCATAATTGTTTAATTAACTTCTCTGATTGTTGTGCCGTGCATCGGCAAGTTTAGATCATAAAAAAAGATCTTAAACACTATCTTTTTTGTTTTAAATACTGATTGGTTAATTAGGATCGGTAACTTTAGATTCTTTCTATTTAAAACTTTATTTTTAATTATTTCATATATTTGGTTTTAAAAAAAATATTACTTAGATATTACATTATTTTTTTTCTTTTCATTTGAGTATAAATAAAACAAATTCTCTTAAAATGATTTATAATAAATTTTGTTCAGAAAATTCTGCTTGTATATATATAATTGTTTTACTACTAAAATTACATGTAAATGCAATCATCAATTTTTGGGACAATAAACTCACGACGGAAATAAAACACCGATAAAATATCATTGGTCCTCGTATTTTAAATTGAACTTTGAAATATTTTAAGGTTTCATGATAAAGTTTAATTATTTCCAAACAATACTTTATTACATATATATATATATATATATATATATATATATATATATATATATATATATATATATATATATATCGATCTTATATTTTATATATCTTTTTCAAATAAAATATGTTTAAAGCACTTCATAAAAATTTTCTTGTAAATAATTTACTACCTTTATAAAATTTACAATCACAATGTTACCAATATATACGTTTTTCCGTAGATCGAATTATACACAAATTAAAACAATTTATTGCTTTTTAAATGCATTAACGACATGATTATCCAATAAAATCAAATTTATTAATTTGGTATTAAATATGTGTAATACTTAATGTTTAATAAAGAATAAAAAAAAGATTAAATATATCCATAATTAAAGTTACTTTTTGTATGTTTGTATTTAATGAACAGTTAAATAGTATCAATTTAAGAGAATTAAATTAATACTAGCTAAGCATATGAAAATAAAATTTAAATTCTATTACGATAAAAGTCTACTCTACATCTTTAACCATTTTTATTTGCACAATATATGTATTTTATATAAAGTATTCAATATTTCTATTTTACTAAAATCAACAATCATTTAAAAATGAATTTTTAAAAATACACTTAATATAGTGTATATATATATATATATATATATATATATATTCTTTCATATTTTTAGCTTTTGTTATGAATTTTCAATATGCATATAATGTTATGAAAGTGTTTCTTGAGGGACTGGCTATTAATTTACATAAATACAGTATTTGTATTCTTGAAAGCGTTTATTACAGAAAAGTTCGTCGTTACTAAGTTGGAATTTTCTAGTTATAAATTCAAATCATTCCAAAACAAACGTGTGGTTTTTATTTAATTTATTAATGATAAGCATTAAAATTGTTAAAACTATATTTGAGTCTACTTTTTCCACAATTTTTCTGTTTATCGTGATATATTTTCATATTTTATTTTCGTAAGAAAAGCAATACAAATACCAACATATGATTATAAATAATATTCAATAGATTTACCAATTGAATATTTTAATAAAATTATATTTCGTATTAAATGTTTGTTTTTACAATAGGTTTTCTAATTTATATTTTTTTTACGTTGGTACTTGAATAATATATATTACGATTTTAGAAGAAATAATATATATAGTCTTTCTCCAAGACATACCTTTTAATATATTACTGCTACTCAGGAGTAATATATTTATGCTTGGATCTGAAATGATCAATAAAGTACATAGTTCAGTACGTAATTTTTAAATGAACTTTAGATTTATACGAAATATTTACTCTTTGTGTGTAAATCTTTTTCATTCCTATTTAATTGTTATTTTTTCTAGTCAATAAAATAACTGATCATTTGTATTAGCTGTAGTTTATTTGAACAAAAATTCAAATGATTATGATTTTTACTATACCTTTGTTTTTTTATATTTCCTTAGATGAAATTATGAATGTATAACTGCAAATAAAATGAGAGATTGGACATCTTTCTCTCTGTCGAGAATTGTAAAACCTATTCGTATGTTGCTCACTGAATATACAATTGTACGCTGTATGTAATTTCTGTTTGTAAATTGATTCTGATTTGTATTTCAAATCTGATCTAGAAGTACAATTATCATACATAATCGTAAAGTTACCGATCACTAGAGTACATTACATAAAAGTAATCCTGCTGATCCTAGTGATATGCGAAATATGGATCTCTTACTCAGTGTATTTCTTTAACGAACTACTCTAAGGGGGATTAACTGTTTATTTTTCGGCGATAAATCGTGCGAGCGACACACGTCATTTCGTTTTCGGGTCACCCATTCGACACCTGCACAGTACGTTCGACAAGACCGAGTGACGGGTCGAATTCATTTTGATCGGTTTACTTTCGCATTTCCTCACATAATGACAGTCATCTTGCCGTCTTTCCGAATCTGCACATTGTTCAAGAGGAAACTTACTTGGCGCTTGAAGCCGCCGGCATCGTGTTTGCCGATGGCCGGCGTTAATGTCGAGAGTGCGCTCGGCGGCGCCACGATGGGGGCCGGGGCCGGGGGCGGCGGCGGCGGCGGTGGTGGTGGCGGTAGCAGCGCCGCTAGGGCATTGATTGTAGCGACGGGGGGCTCCGACGACATGAACGAGGGCATCGTCGAGGCGGCGATCGGCGAGCCTAGCCTCGCGACCATATTGATCCGGACGCACTCGAGCTCCTGCTCGAGCAGATTGATCTGTCGCTCGAGCGTCGCTATTCTAGCGTCTTTCGTCTCCATGATAGCGCTGAGCGTGCTGTTTGTCGGCACGATGCCCGAATGCAACACGCCGGACATCGTGGGCGCGCCCGTCTGCGTCATGAGCGCCTGCTCTAGCTGAGTCTGGAGCGTTCTTAGTGTCTCGTTTGCCGCTTTGAGCTCCTACAAGCACAGTGAGTCTGCGTCATCCATCTGCGGCGTGTGTGCGTGCGTGCGTGCGTTGCGTGCGTTTTCGAGCGTGCTTTTCTGTACTGTAATTTTGTATACTTTTTTTATTTGATTTGATTTGTTTGTTTCTCATCCGATCTTTCTCTCTCACACACCGAGTGTTCTATGCGCGCACGTACGCGCGCGTACTCTCGGCGGCGGGCGTGCGTCGTTCGCGGCTGCGTCCTCGCGTCTTTTCCTGCTCGTTTGACGAAAGAAATTTATGCTCCGCGCACGACATGTCGGCGGCCGGCGTCGGTGGCTCCGGGAGTAGATTATTTATTCCTCCACTCCCGCCCGCGTGTTTCGGAGCCGGAGATGCTGACGAAGGCCCCCCCGTCAACAGCACCGCGAACCCCCGGCCCCGGCCCCCTCCGCGGCGGACATTTCTTTCGCCAAACTCGTAGTTTGACAACTGTCCACAGCGGCGGACGAGTGCCGTGGCCACATTACACTATTTATGACTCTAATGTATGAAATTAAACACCGTATAATAACATGGATAAGAGACGGAACTTTTTTTGTACTTTACAAAGAATTCTTTTAACAAAAATTCAATTATCTTTACTTGATCGCTCGCTCGCTCGCTCGCTCTCACCACCCATGGACGATATAAAATTGTGTGTGTGGTATATATTGTATTCTGATTTCGCAGACGTGTTTTTATCGGAATTAAAAATGATCTGATCGTATGACGAAAAACGATGATTACACATAAATATGACGTGGAAAATGATGATGACGATGACCGAACGATGCGTGATGTGAGTCATGTCAAGTGACCGTGTCGATGATGACTTGTGGCGTGATAATGGCACGAATTATTTTCAAACACAAAAACGTGAACATACTAATGTCTCACGAATAATAATAATAATAAAGAAATATCAGAGCCGCTCCTTTTTAGTAGCATGGAGACGTAATTTCATAAAGACAATCGAAAACAATACTTAATATTCAATTTAGCCGATTTATATACAACTTTTTCATATTTTACTCTTGATCTTACTGAAGTCCATGAAGAATATTTAGTCTTATATGTACTTCATACATGAATTTTATTTTGATACCTCAACTTGTATTAAATTTCAAACATAAATCTATATATTACTTCTTCAATACAAAATTGACCATTAAATTTTCAAAATATTTATGGTAAGAAAAGATATATTGCACGAATTTTTCAAAAAATTCTAATTATTTTCTTCTAAAATCATCTGAAGTTTTATTATAATTATCCATGCACTTCTTTTTAACATACGTTCTTGTATAAGGATAATTATTATTTGTACATGCAAATTATCCTCATAAAAGAACATTTTTTTTATCAACCAATTATAAAATGAATATAAAAATAAATTTAATTCTAGTAATTGAAAAAGTTGTAGAATCATATTTCAACATTAATTTGATAATTGAAATTGTTCATTTATCTCTTTTCTATTTACGGACAAGTCTTTATGTCAAGTACTCCACAATTGTATTAATCTTAAAGCGGTTCTGCGAAAAAAAGAACATTCCTATCAAAATTCAAGTTGTCATCTTTTACATCAAGAGCAGGAACTTTCATAGCGCATGTTCGACACATAAGATATTAGTAGCATGTTATTTTTTTATAACTGAAGCTTTCTTAGCGAATATCAGACTAAATTCAATGTTAAAATATTATTACAAACGAAATTAACGGATCACACTGGTGAAAAAGCATTGTTAATAGACATTTATAATATAAATACTAACTAGTTAATTTATATTTATGATTTATACGTAAGTAAAGCACATAAAACACTTAATAAAAATATCTTAGTTTTCCAGATATAGAGTTCTAACTGAAGATAGAATTTCATAATATATTCTCATCCGTTCGTATTTATTTTAAACGATATTCGAACTACACACAATTTATTTAAGCATATGATTTACGTCGATGTACGGTTTGATTTCCGATTACCCCGGAAACGGTATAACGTTTCCGGTATTACAGGAAATTAAAATATATTTATGCATAAAAAAATGTTTGTTAATGATTTCTTTTAGTAATTTTCGTACGTACCGTTAAATGTAAATATTTAAATTTATACAACGTTCCGTTGACCAAATTTTCCATATGAGAAAATTGTATGTACAATGAAAAAAATAATTTGTTATGTAGACAAATATTGCCAGAAAATTAATTTACATATGTTGCAATTTACCAGACATTTTTATTTACTTCAATGATATAATATTTTTTTGCAATACAGTATTTTTTATAATTTTATAAACAAATTTTTGTGAGAGTTGTATTACGTTGTTTTATCATTTAAATGTATTTTTCCTGTACATTTCAAAATGTTTATGTAAGAACATGAATTTTGTCCATATTTTTTTTCAATATATCTGTTACAAAATTTCTAATATACAAAATGAGTAACATTATTATTTTATATTTTTTCAATTCATTTAATATACAATACAAAATATAACAAAAAAAATTCAAAACCAATAGTATATTATATTTTCACATAAATTCCAGTTAGCTTCATATAAAATAAATTCCAAATCGCCAAGTTTAAAATTCAAATGATATTTGAATACACGCAAAAACTAGTCATGCACAAATAAATGAATAATTAATTTCAAATAAATTATATTTTAAGGATACGTGTAATAAAACGAATGATGAATATAAAACATTTATAAATTTGTTAACTGTTCCCTGCATAATTTATCACAAATAAAATAAACCAAATAAAGTCATTATCTCATATATAGTTATTTTTCCACTATTCTATATTTTGTCTTCGTATCACAAACATCCATGTTCAAAAATGATTTTTAAAACATAAAAAAATTATATAACAAGATAATGAATACTTTAGGCCACTTTTATAACTTTAAACTAATTGAATATGGCATTGCAAAACAGTACTTACATATAATTATATTAATCTGATTTTTTTACATTTTTTGAACAATTCCATCAACGCTGTTAAATAATTTGTACATGTACATATATACTGTACATACAATTCAGAGTTAATATATAAATTTATCAACTTAATAAATAACTGTAGAAACCCATTTTTAAATTAAAAACTGTGTAAAGAAACAAAGACCAATTATATTTTTAACCTAATTAAAATATGTAATAAAAGCACGTAACATTTCCACACAATCAAATTAAATAATCATATGTAAATAAATAACGTTTATTTTTTTGAAATTAATTAATTGATGTAATGTTTTTATATGCTCATAAGACCTAATTAAAAGATGAAATCAATGAAATAAATAAAACGATAACAATAAACACTAACATGTTATTCGTGTGTTTGAAAATAAAAATATGTGAAAAAATTATAGATTAAATTGTAAATCGTAATTCTAGAATAAATAATTCTTAATTAATAACTCTTTAAATCGATAACAATTCATGGGTATATTATTTTGTATCATATATAATATATCAATTAATTATCTATTTTAAAATGATTTATATAATATATATATATATATATATATATATATATATATAAAATATATAATTTTTTAAATATAAAAGACCTTAATATATATTTAAATGTGAAGAATTACTAAGTTAAAATCGCAGAACAAAATGTTACTTCGAAATTCACAAAAAAAATGAAAAATCTAAATCAATATCGTAAATTATTGATGTAGAAAAGTACTTGTCAAAGTAATAATGAAAATTAATATGGAATGTACAGGAAAAATTTGATATAAAAAATATTTCTGGTCAATGATTTTTTTAAAATACTCGATTTGATATTTTTTAAAAAAATTCTATCAATCGTTTTTTATACAATTTACAAATTCTGAATAAAATAAATACATGTATTGGATTAGAACCGAAAAAATATAAAATTCTATGTCAGTGAACTTTTGATATAAATCCCATCACAGACTAACACTAAATATTACAGAATATCGAATAAAATTTCCGTTATAACTCATCATTTTTTAAAATAGTCAGGTAGTTTAATATAAAGAAATCAAAACAATGTTATTTATTCAAATCTATACTAAAATCATATATTATATTTACACAGTTCATGTTATATAGACATAAATCATAAATATATCGATGGATAATCAAAAAATATATGATTTTTATATAAGTTTCAAACGGGAAAAACGAATAGACATATAAAATCGATATTAAATTCCAAGCTTGCGATATGAAATGAAAATCGAATCGTAACGACCATCGTTGAACGCAATAACTATAAACATAAAGTTTTTGTATCGCAAATTTCATGCTTTATTAGTAATAGCGTTGATTACAAAGCTTTTTTCAGTCGTTATACCGTTAATTTCGATTCAAAATTGGCACACGTTCGATTCTATCGAGCTTGACGACCATCGAATTGAAAATGCAATCTATATATATATATATATATATATATATATATATATATATATATAAGAATAGCGCACACACATGTATGTATACACAAACGTGTGATCGTAGAGATTTCATTTTACGATCAACCATAAAAGGTACTCACTCGTTTGATACGTTTCTGTTCCTGACCTTGATGCAAGACGACAGATTCGTAATGTCGAAGCAACCGTTCTGCTTCTTGCAGTTTATTTTGAACCACTTGTAGTTGAATTTGAATTAGATCGTCTGACTGCACTTTACCACCTATTCATATATAGGGCTCTCTTTTATCAATTCAATTAATCACAAAACAGTTATTCTATGTTAGATTGTTTCTTTAAATTGTTTTTCTTAAATTTTCTTTTAAATCTACTTGAATACCTATGTCTTATTTTAAAACTTCGGATTTTAGATTTCGTTATTTTAATACATTGATAATCAGAATATATACTTGTTTTAATTACTGTGAGATTAAATATAGAACATCTACATCATCGAGGCAAATTATTTTACTTATCTTGTATATTAAATTATGTAATCTAAGTCGAAGAAAATATTTTCAGTTCTTTTAGAAATAATTACTATTTGTATAGAAAATAAACATAACATTCAAGATATTATTCTTAATTATGAAATGGTTTTTTAAAACATAGAGATATTCTATTAGTTTCATTCTATTACTTTTGAATTTTAATTAAATTAATTTTAAATTAACACATTTTAAGTGATTATCAAAATAGCAAAAATTCTTTAAGATATTCAGCTTTTATAAAGAGCATAAACAATTTTATATAATAATACACTTAAAAAAAACAGGCAATGATATTAACTATATGTAATTTTTTCACTATGGCTAATTCACTTTTTTATAAATCACAACTTTTTGAGATAACACTTAGAGTATCATTTCTTAAGAAATATTATCTTAATGTGAAATTTTTCCTTGAAAAAAAAATGTTTTTAAAAATGAAATTGAATTAAATATTTTTTTTGAAATAAACTTTCGAAAATTTTTACAAAATTTATTAAACTTGTTTCGATAAATTATTTTCAAACATATTAGCATGTACCTAAGTTATATAATTATTTTCATTTAAGAAACGTTGTCATTTCATAATTTCTCCTAATTTTTCCATCAGCTACTTCTGAAAAATACTAAATAATCATAACCTGATATTTCACATATCATTAGTTCACTTGTACAACAATATTACAAATTGTTCGTTTTATTAGAAATAATTTCTTACTACTAAAACAAACTTACCATTTTTAGCTGATTTCATATTAATTTTATAGTATACTATACTTTAAAAACAAATATTAAATGTAATTCAGATAATAATGGAAACTATAAAAAGAAAATATTATAACTCAGCAGAAAACATTTACGCCAAATCCAATCGTACATAAATATACTTATAATAACTGATGAATAATTGCATAAATAAAATAGAATTTCAAAAACTGGAGGATATAATAATTCTAAATACTTTAAATGTAATACTTATAAAAGATCAAAAATTAAAACTGAAGTTTCGATGCAGAAAATGAATAGAATTTTTTAAATAACTGAATTTTGAAAAAATTAAACGTATCTAATATATATTTAACTATACTCTTTTTTTAATTTTTCGATTAGAACAAGACAAATAAAATAATGGAATAAATTACGTTGTTCTCACAGTAATTATCACTTCGTTATAATTGAAATTACAAATTATATTTACAACTAACCGTTTGTTCATTTAATCTACAAATAATTACTTTTAAAAAAATAATAAAGCTCAATCGTAACACTTAGCAACAGTACTTCTTTAAATAAAGGGTTTTTTTTTAATTTTTCTGCATTCATTTAAAATTTAACTTTTTTAAAAGATACTATTTTGAGGGACTTTAAAATTAATACTTTAAAAAAATCCAGCTTTCAGTTATTAAAAAAAATAAAAATGGAAGCAAAAAATAAATTTAAAAAGATTTTATGTTAAAAATAAAAATACAATTTATACGGTATTTTTTATAAATCATGTAAATATATACTCATACATAAAATGTAAACATTTTTTATATAGCTACTTTGTGATACTTTTGACCTATTTTATTCAAAACAGGAATTTAGCATTTCTACATAGATTTTTCTATTTATGTAAATATAATATTTTTTTAAAAAAATACACAAACAAGGATTGAAATATTTTCACCAATTCGAAATTTATTCGACAATATTTACGAATCGTTTAATATATAGTTTTATTCAGATTGTAATTATTTAATTTTTTATTAATAAATACCAGCTGCAAATACGTTTCTGATTTTCTACGGTTTATGAAAATGGGTGCAAATGCAACAGTGTCTGTTTTTTTTGTGGTATGTTGATTGTGAAAGCAATTATAAACTGCAAAGCAAATATTGAATAAATTTTACACTAGCTATTTTTATGAACTCAGCAATTTATTTTGCTTGTTTGCTATTAAAGCTTCATGATGATGTTTGAAAATTAATTGCTCGAAATTTACAGCAAGCATCACTACTTAATAAAAAATAGTAGTTTATTACTGAGACGAAAATATTTGAAGAGTACAAATACTTCAAATAATGTTTGTTTATATATTATAATTTTCCGTGTACTTCAATTAACAAAATCAAAAATTATAATTTTAAATTATATCGAATCAAAAGTACTCAAATATGTATTATTTAATCAAAGTTGATATCCTTTTTTACAATTTAAACATTTATAATGAAAATTAATCAATAAATTTATTAGAAAAAAGATTTATGTAAATATCTAGAAATAAATAAAATTCATGACTATTGATTTATACAAGAGGTATACATTTATAAAATCGCACCTTTAGTCGTTTTTTTGAGTTCAAATCAAATTAAATAAACGACACGATAAAATATTTTCGTCAACTAGACCGTGCCTACGTCAACAGGTGGTCACTTTAGAAAAAAAGAAAAATCATTCATATCTCACGTACCATTAAATAGTACATTTCAAAATAATGGTAATCGATGCGGTCTAGCGCAGAATGTATTCTGACGAAGATATAATCTATTGAGCTTGTCTAGAAAGAATAAAAAGATATAATCGTCTGCGCTTACAACGGTTTCGAAAAAGATCAAATAGAATGTAAGGCTGCTTTTTTGTGACTATGTGGTCGACGTTTTATTTGAACTCTGAATATTTGAATTTAATATGTAAGAAGTACATCGTACGCGAAATCTTCCTTAATTTTTTTTTATTGACAGCTACAAATTTACAAGAACCGCATACTTGTAAATTTTATTAGATAAAAAATTTTATTAATTATCTCAAAAAAAATTATTACCAATTTCTAAATAATTATATACTCGTATTCATATATTTTTTAAATTAGTTTTATTATCGTATGCTATTATCTTATAATGTTCTTTCAAATATCTGTTTGTCTTTATGTAATTTTTAGATATTAAATATTAATTTTTTAAGCAATGTATTAGAGCTAATCTTAATGAAAAGAATTAAAAACAGAAAGTAAAATATCAAATTGTATTATATTATTTTAATTTTACCAATGAAATTTATAAAAAATATCAAATATTATTTTTTATAATAAAAAATTATATTTGATGAAGTTGTATTTGAAAATAAAAATAACTATATTTATATGAAATAGTAATGTATAAAAAAAATAAAACTAGGAAATAAAAACAACACATGTACTCTTTTCTCCCTGTACCTTAAACTAGCATATATTCTGATTATCATAAATATGTTTATATGTTTATTTTTAATTATTTCATCATTTATTTGATAATTAAAATTAAATAGCAAATATCATTCAGCCAATTATTTGTTGTACAATAACCAATTAAAAACAAGTTATTTTCTAAAAATTTACATTATTTTCAAATGTATGAAAAAATTATCAGTCGATTTTCATTCTTACACTTATTAAATCTTCAGGAAAATTGATTAGTATATACAATGTTCATCTATTAAAAATATTTTTTTAATTATTTCATTTTAACTCACTTACAGATCATCCATCGAAATTTCTTACTAATCTAAAGTGTATATATATACAAATAAAAATTGATTAATTTAATTGTTCTTTTTCCATCATTTAATCAAATGAAATCAATATAAAAAAATGTTTTAGCATTAAAATAACATCTGAAATATTTAGTAATAAAACATTGAATAAAAAAAATGTTTACATTTAAATATCTATAAATGATCTGTTGTATAAATAAAGAAATAATTTGATTTTTTACGAACATACTACGTGAGTTTTTAATCCAGTTTAACAATTAAATTCCAATTGACTCTGTTGATAATGACCATTGAATTGTCAATTTGATAATACAGATAATCTAATGGGGGAAAAAAACATAAAAATTGTCAGCCATTCATTACAATTTGTCACTGTATAAATACAAACAATCAAATTGCCTGAAGAAATTTACAAAATATTTTTGTTGTTTATATATAAAATCATTTTTATCATTGAATTATTTAAAAATTATAACAATTTTTCATCCGTTGAAATACAATTTACTGTTTATTACATTATATTTTAAAATGAATTTCTTAAAATATTGTAATAATTTAGATTTTTTTTAATATAATCATATTCCTATTCTTAATATTTAATTCAATTTATATTAACGAAATATAAGAGAAGAATTCAATAATAACACTTCATATTAAATTATTTTGTACAATTCAAATAAAATACTTAAGAATTGCATTCCTAGTATTCTGAATTCTAGATTTGTTGTTAATCAAATATCAAC
This sequence comes from Neoneuromus ignobilis, assembly GCA_029203775.1. Taxonomy (NCBI): domain Eukaryota; kingdom Metazoa; phylum Arthropoda; class Insecta; order Megaloptera; family Corydalidae; genus Neoneuromus; species Neoneuromus ignobilis. Next base: position 13,920,954 of record CP092094.1, on the reverse strand, counting down.
CATAAGTTTTACATAAGACACGATTGATTATAAACCATTTTGTGATTTGAATATAAATTCCATAGTTCACTCTCGGATTACTGACACGTTAAAACTACTTAATAGTTTTAATTATATTCTTATTCGTCTAAAGAAAAAAATATAGGTGAAACATACAATATAGCGTAAAGAATGTGCATATAAACAGCACTGAAATTATATAGAAATAACAAGATTCCAGACTCAAAGTGTATCTTGAAGACATACAAAAGCTATGAAACAGAGTTTCTCATATATCTCTCCGTAAGTAGAAGCGTTCTTAAAAAAACAATAAACAAGTACAGAAGTGCAATATTTTGTACTTTGTTATAAAAATTATTTATACCTTGAAAAGCTTATATTTAATATTTTTTTTAATTAAATAGAGCCGTATAAAATATTATTTGGTCATTTAATTTGGTGGTCATTTCAGTATATTAAAAACAATCATCTGAAATTGTTTAATTGTATTGGAATTCACAATAATTTATTTATAATATGAATTATATTAATTTTTGATGAAAACTACAAATTATTATAATTCTTAATATATTAATATCCCTTATAATCACTTAGTAATTTTCATGACATGTATTTCAACATTTGTAATATAGAAATTATATACTCAATATAAAATTTACAAATATTCGTCGATGTAAAATGGTATAATTTATAAAAATTATATATATATATATATATATATAATTTTTAAAAATTATATAAGATTATATGTGTTCTTCACGATACATACTTTAATTATAATTTTCTTTACGAACCATAAAAATCTAAAATATAAAAAGTAAAATTTACATAATAATTATCGAACATTTCAAGAGATAAAACGAGTGAAAAAATGAAACTCTGAAAGAATTTATATCTTTTTTTCGTGCACATATAAATACATGAACATGTATACGGAATTGGCGCGGATTCGTGTCGGGAGAAACTAATTAAAACAAATTAAATTAATTGCTAACCGGGGCGACACCGTCAGCGTTAAAGTCCGCGACAACGAATCTCGTACACGCAGAGCGCGGCAGTGGCTCAAACACATCGTAAAATTGCAATACGACCGAACGAATAAACGACCAGTAGGTCTGTTAGCCTATCTCTCCAGTATTCACGAAATATACACATATAATCACACACACAGCTACACGTGACACACACACATTAACCACATAGCTTTCATCTAATGAGTGCGTCGTCGTAGCGTCGTTATTTGTGCGCGTTGCGGATAACAATAAGAAGAAATTATCTGTCGCTGCAATTAAATGTGATTTATGATAATTAAAATCATTAGACCGTGATATCGGAATTATTATTCGCAGTATTTGTTCTATGTCGGATTTTATTCAGTTTTCTCAAACGTTAACAGTACTAATATGCGGGCACAATGACGTTTCGAGCTTTTTCTGAAAAAGCTTTCAACTGATCTCGTAATCTTTACAATATGTTACAATTTGAAAATCTTTATTTTCAAACAATTAATTAATCAACTGCTATATCAATCATTTATTTATATATATATATATATATATATATATATATATATATATATATATATATATATATATAATAAATGATACAATTTTAATTCAATTGATTATTTAAGACTTTTAAATATTTTCCTATTACTTATTTCTAAACAAATACTTATTACCGATATTCATTTTCATAAAACACAAATATTTTGAAAAATTAACTTTATATGTAAAAATTAAAGAAATATATATATATTTTAAAATCAAAATAAAACAATTTAAATTTAAATTCTGAAATGTATCAAGTTCAATTTTTATTTTATATACGAAAATCTTTCTGAAAATAGAGATAATGTCAAAATCGAGTAAAAATAGGCAGAAAAAATTATAATCCAAAAGAATATAACAAGAAAATTAATTACAATTGATTATTTTTGCAAGTAGATTTCTAATTACTAAAAATAAATATGTCTAACCTTAAATATATTCCACAAAAAAAAAATGAAAATTTTATAAAAAGTACAAATCGATTATAAAAATCTTGTTTGTTAAAAATACATTATAGATGAATAATTTAATTTAAAAATGGAAAATATACAACTATAATAATTTTGAGGAAAATTTATTCATTAACATTGAGCTATATAATCTATTTGCTATGTTTTAAATATATAGCTTTTATAAAATTAAACTCAAAAATATCAATCTCTTATAATTATTACAATTCAAAAAAGATGCCCGAGAAACAGAAAAACATAATTACTATTTATGAATTTTTAAGAAAAATCGAAAAAGTTTACTAGAAGACATTTTTTCAGTAAGGTTAATCGTGTAATATCAATCAGTTTTTATCCATCATAAAAACAATTTCAATATCATTTTTTATCTTGTATCATTTTTATCCGCTATAAAAAACAGTTTCAATATCATTTTTCAGCTTGTATGTATTCATAAATTATCTTTCAGTAATATTTTTTTGGTTTTTCTTAAAAATCAATAAGTGGATATTACGTTTCATTTTAAACCATCAATTTAATTCTGGCTACCGTTAAAAAAATTTCAGCCAGTGCTATATAAAAAATCTTTGTCAAATAATATTCTTTTATATACTGAGAAAACTATTTAAACAAAGTAAGAAAGTCAGGAAAAAAATGTTTAACTCAAGTCATTTTTTTAAAAAAAAAAAAAATTAAAAACTTACATATTTTATTGAAACAATAATAAATTAGAAAAAAATAATGGCATATTATTGATTAAAATTTTATTATAAATAAAGTATTTTCTTAATGAAAAAGTCTGTTGAAAAATGATATACGATCCGATTCAACTTTATTATAAAAAATATTATTTGTAATATGTATATCAGATAAGGTATGAAAATATCTGCACAAGTCGACGATATTTTGAATTATTAACGTTAACATAAAGTACTCATATTTTCATCGACAAGAGACTATATTAATGTCGAGAATGCAGCACCGATGATACGAAGATAACATTGAGAATGAATTATTAAAGTGCACATACGCGAACAATATTAAACAAGTACACGGTGAAATAATTCCCCCTCGTCGCGTTCACAATGAATTTTTTCGTAGTACGTGACGTCACGTTTATATATATATATATATATATATATATATATATATATATATATAAAAAAAAAAATGCCGAGAATCGAATCAAGTCAACTATGAAGGCAGGTTATCGATCCTGTAATTCCGGCTGGCAGGAAATTGTGTCATTATTTGTATCCCAGTTAATTAGTCGGGTCAGTTCACCTCCCGCCGGTCTAAATCAATGTGTCACTGAACTATTATCCTCGTAAGATTGATGAACGTACAATGTCGCTCAATTCAAAAATATTTCAACGAGAAATGCATCTGTATTAATTCATACTCAGTGAATGTACTTATATTCGATCATGCTTCTTCCATAATAACATTCAAAAAGTTTGGACATTTTTTATATACGTAAACTGATGATGGGCGTCAGTAAAATGTCAATCTAGTAGATGCTGTTGTGTCAAAGTAATTTTTTTCTAATTATTCTGTTATTGAAAGTTAAACACTTTAAAGATTAATGAACGTTGAGGAAGTATTTCGAAGATTAATGAGTTCGAAGATTAATTTATTTATTGTATAATGAGTACATAATGTATTATAAAATTTAAATTTATTAATAAAAGAATATTTATTATTTCTTGTTAAACTTCGAATATCCACATTTGAAAATTTCATTTTGATTGAATGCTAGTTTCGTCAGGCAAACATATTTTTTTTAATTAAAAATATATTTGGATTTAAAATAAATATTTATCCGAGTATACGAAGATATTGTTTACTCTTTTTTACAATAATTATTTTAATTAAAACAATTTTTATCAGAGTTTATAAACCTCTTTCACACACATACACACACACACATTTATATATAAACATTTTATAAATGTTTCTCAATTGAAAAAATCTAAATTTTTAGAATTTAATTGCTTGAGAAGTAAATGCATTATATATTTTTACTGAATGTCACATTTATGATTAATTAAATTAATATCACATTTCCAGTATCTATTGAAAATTGTAAATTTTATCTAACAATTAAATCTAAACAGTAGATATTTTAACATCTGCCCCTTTTGAACTTCATTATTTTTATTATGTTCTGATTTAAATAAATTATTTTAATTTATATTAATAATTGTTAATATCAAAAAAAATTATTTAACAATAATAGATTTTTTAATTTTCATAATTTACTACAAAAATCCAAAAATGTGTTTCAAATTTTATACAATACAATTTGAAATTGATTTTTTTATTAAATCCTAATTAAAATTTGTGATCTTAAAATATTTTTTATTAAAAAAATTAATTTAGATTTGGATCTTTTCATAATTTTATAATACAAAATAGATTTTTATTTTTTAATTTTTTTTAAATACCTTTAATTTTAGTTTTATTATCTCATAATCTTCATCAAAATAATTCTTTACGCTCTCAAAGAAAATACTCTTTACACAACATTGATTTATATTAAACTCGGTGTTAAAGAAACGGAAGTAGAAAACTAAATGAGAATTTGATGTATTTCCATGAAGTAAACTCTTAGTTAAGACCGTTAATTTTGTTCGTGAAAGTTTTAAGTATGCGAAAACGGATATTTATTCAAATAATGCTTTAAAACTCTCTAAGAAAACTTTGACGAGCATCTAAAACAAAAAATAATGGTAATAATTGTTAATACTTTTGCTTTCCGATGAATATTAAGATGATCGCTTCTATCTAACTATATTGAAATTGAAAAAGAGCTTCTTGTTAAATATTTTATTAACAATGTTATCGAATCCATTACATGGAAAACTTTGCACAACACCACACAGAAAAAGATTAAAGATGTACAAAAAACGGAGAAGGTCGACAATATGACATATTTCAAAAGGTACGAGAGCCCTAGAAAATGTTTCGGTTGCCGTAATGAAAAACGACATAACCTGATTATAATTCGAACCTACAGCCTAGAGTCATTAGTCTAACAGTAGAGAAAGGTAAAACGTTTTTGTCTGAAAGAGCATTAATGTCGTTGTCGAGAACCCAACGTATTGCTTAAATACAAAAACATGTCTGTTAGATTCAGTGCGCATGAAACCGGCTCGAATGCATGTACTTGTCCTTTTAACATATTGATTTCTATTCAAATAAAGTTTCATTCACTATTCTTCTTTTCAAAAAAATTACATACTATTTGAAAAATGCTGGATATATAGTCTAACGTATACAAACAATTTTGAATTGAAGTAGTTTTGAAGTCAGTAATTTGTCAAATACATAACACTAATCTTTTATAAGATTGTAAAGGTTTTTTTTATTTTATTCAATCTTTTAAAAAGGTTATTTATTTTATAACATAACATGTTATAAATTTTGATTGAAAATTCTTTATCCATCAATATTATTAAGACATGTTATGTCTAATATAATAAAAATCAATTTTTTAAACATATTAATTGGAATTATAATGTATTAATAAAAAAATCAATAACTGTTTAAATAATATAAATATTCAAGTTTATTTCATTATCGAAACATTGATTTTTTTAAAAAAAATGTATAATTTCACGTAATAATAATTACGTACTGTTCTTGATTAAAACAATAAATAAATTTAAAATAAACATCTACTAAATATATTAAAATACATTCGACTTTCAAATAAAAGAATTTAGAAATATTTAATCATAGAATAAAATTAATAATAAAATTTCATTTACATGAAAAGGAAATTGAAAAACCTTATATAAAGAATATAATAATCAATTAATAAATACCATTAGAAATCAAAATTATTACTAATTTGAAAATTGATTTATTTTATATATTCTATGAAAATTATTTAAGATTAATAATTTGTTATTGCAGAAAAATTGTAAAATCGTCAATATTTTAATTATACTTACAAAAAAAAGTAATTAACATTTCTACGAATTAATATTAATTACATCCTTTAAATGTATGAAACAACTGTTAACTAGATGTCATCAAGAATGTAAATTCGTGGAAGAATTTATTAAACAAAAAATATTCCTATTTCTTAACTGACATAAATACAATTGTAATTTAAAAAATCAAATCTAATTTAGAAATATATAATTGTATTTACTAGTTTTATGATTGGTTTAACATATTTTAAGAGTAATATGCATTTGAATTAAATATTAATAATTAAGTTATAAATCAGACTGAAATAATTTAAGTTTTCTATTATTATAGATTCACACTATATATATATATATATATATATATATATATATACATATGAACATTTTTTAATATATTTTAACTGAACAACGTAAAAAAGAGAAAAAGAATATAATTCAATATTATCACTTCAATGAACTGAATTTACTTCTACGAAAGGATAAATAAATTACAATGAAAAATATGTCTGAATAAATTAATTAAATTCCTACAAATTGATTAATTTGACATTAAAATCAATTGCTGAAAATAAATTTAAAACAAAAAACATTTTAAGAATACAAATTTTATTTTTAATTAAAAATGTAATTAAACGTAAGATAAATTATATATATATATATATATATATATATATATATATATATAAAATTGAATATATCACAAAAAATAAATATCAATGAAAGGTCAAAATCTGTTAATATACACTCTGATAAATCATAAATCTTTATGACGGATGAATTTCTTTTTCATAACAGTAAATAGAATATTGTATTTTACTTTTAATCATGTATAATAAAATCTAATACTCATATCTGATTTTATTTTCGACTAAAAACCGTTAATATAAATTGATATAAAGAAATGACCACCAAATGACCATTGTTAAAATTACTGAACCATATTTTTCTATTTGGATAATATTACAGTAACTTTCTATTTTTCAAACACCTTTCTTCAAATAGTTTAAAATACCAACAGATATTATAATCTGCATGATATATAAATAACCGCAAATATAAAAAAACAGTCAGAGATGCATCAACCTGAATATAAATTGTTGATATTATTCATATTCCGATTGATGTACTCGATCAAGTGTTGCTTTATCGTACTTTATCGAAGTCATACAAAAAAGATAATTACTTAAATAACCGCCAAATCGCATACAATAATAAATTAGTCGAAACCTCAACATTGTATAGATGAAAAATAATGGAAGTTGTGTGCAATGCATACCAAACGAAAGAAAAAACATAACGAGTATTAATAAGAAAGAAATAACGTAAAAAATAACATTAAAATACGTGAAAGCTGAATAAATGATATGATATCAGAGGCAAAAGTAGGAAAGATACGTATTTTATCTGTGTTTTTTAAAAATTTATAAATATATATATGTTATTTGGAAATGCATGAAAATATACACTGTATAGAATAATAATAATTAAATAAATAACACTACGAATAAGATCTACATTCAAATACATACAGGAAAAAAATATTTGTTTGAAAAAGAATGTATGTAATTAATATATACATAAAAATGTATATAAATATACATATATTGTCATAGATATTTTGGTTGTAACTAATAGGAGAAAACATTTAGGTATAAAACACCAAATAATTATTTATCCACCTGTTTCTGTGCCATCGCTTGCATTTGTTGGAACATTTGACGTTCTTCCTCTTTGCCTGTAACAGTAACAAATGGCGAGTGGCTCTTGAAAAATAAAAGCAAACATTTTGTTTTCAAAAATCAAAAAGAAACATTTGTGTTGTTTATACATATTACAAAAACATTTACATCTTAGTCGTCTGTACTCCTTGTTTGTATTGTTAAAAATATACACATTCGTACAAGCACACATTTATATAACAGGACAAGACGTGTATTTTTTCTACAGCGAGACAATAGTCATTTGAAAAGACATTTTCATTATTTAATTATCTACTGAAAGTCTAAAATGCGGTCTAGTTCATTCTTCTTTCATTTCTTTAAATTGGTAAATGAAGTTAAATGTTAACGAAATTGCTAAATAAAATAGACAATATTATTTAAAACATTGTTCACACTAAATAATTTAAAAAAACACAATAATATAGTGAATATAAGACAATGTAATAATCACTTTTTTATATTTTTTTTAAATTTAAGTCATGAAAAATAATTATTTTATTATATATATATATGTAATCAAATAAATAATATCAAAACGTTAATTTTTAATGTCAGTCTAACAACTTATAAATTATAAAATAATAAATACGTACAATTACATACACGTCACGCCCTTTTCTCAAGAAAAAGTCAAATAGATACATACATTTGAATTTGTAAAATTCTTTATATTTTATATAAAAAAGCCATATTTAATAGCCAATTACTAATTACCTACTTATTTCAAAAGCATTTTAAAGAATAAAGCAGTTCTTGTTAAAGTAAAAATAAAATTAAAAAAATAATAAATTTACAAATACATAAACATTTTAACTACGGTAATACCTTTGATAAATAATGTTTATTTAGTGATAATTATTTTATGGTTTTTAAAATAATTGTTCTTAAAATAATAGTTGCGAATTATTATCAATGAATATCTCAAATTGAATTGATTAAATATATAAAAAATCATTTGTTGTTTTAGTAATATTTATAAATAAAAAATATTTTGTTTACACACATTTATTGTATTTTTTCATACTTTATTTATTGATAAATTAAATAAATTTAATCCAAAAAAAATTAAAAATTGGAAATTATTAACTTTAGAATTACACTAAACTCTAAAAAATAATATAAAAAAATATTTTTATTATTACATAAATTAATGTTAATGATAGAAGAGAAAATATATACATTTTTAACCACAATGTGTATTTTTAAGTTTCTTATTTTTGATAATTTTTGTGAGTTATTTTTCTTTAAAGAACCATACTTAAAATTACATATAAAAACATCATATATTTAAGATAACTATAAGTCTCTCCTAAAAAATAAGTTTTTTTTAATTCATTTCTTCATTTATTTAACAAAATATTTCCATACGAAATAATAAATATAACTTCTTACCTACTGTATTTAATTCTATTGATCAGATATTCTTTGTAATTAACAAATTTTAAATGTATTTTACTAACAATTTTAATTATAAAAATTGGAACTTGTGTACAGAATATATTTCAAAGTAACAGTAAATAATATTGAATTTTTGAAACCAGATAATTTTTAACGAATTAAAACACATAATAGAAATATGAGCTCATTTTATTTATATCAGTTAACAAAGAAACCATGAGCTTTTTGTTATTTCCTTTTTCATAAAGATACAATGTTATATATATATATATATATATATATATATATATATATATACTTGTTGGATGCTTTTCATTCAAAGCACATTTCCGATTAATTAAACTTTAAGAAATCATTGTTAAATTTCATTGAAATCAAATTCTATTATTATAATAGAACGGATGAAACGTTGTATTCATAAATTTATGAAGTCGACAACGCCTTATATGATTTTTAAACTCGATCATCTATACATTACAAAATGAATGAAATTTTAATGCAGTTATTAAATTTTAAAAAAAATAAAAACTCCGATAATATAATTATTTTAAATGAAATCGTATTTTATTACTCATTAGTAAAATTAAAATCAATGTAAATTGAGTTCAATTACAAAAAAAAATATGATTTGGTTATTTTTTGGAAAATATATTCATTACCACCAATAAACAATCTGAAACTAAGTATTTTTTTATATTTTCTAAATTAAATTAATTTTTTTTATTATTTTTCAATATTTTACTCTAATATTGATTATTAATATATAATAATTAATAAATTAATTACAGAAAAAAGTGAATTTTAAATTTCATTTAATAACTTATTTATTTTTTTAAAAAAATAGATTTTTACTTCTAATAAAAAAAATGGATTCTGAATTACCGCATTGAAAAATTTTTTTTATTATAAACCTAAATAAATTTAGCTAAGCTTGAAATTACTTTCAAACCTTGTTTATCAACAAACAAAACTGATTTATTTATATAATAATATTTTATTAAAAACATACATTTACATATATATATATATATATAAACTTCCTTCAAGAATATCAATATGAAAACCTTATAAAGTAAATGTACATACAAGTACATAACATAAATATTTAAACAGAAAAAGATACCATTTTTTCTGAAGTATCCATTATTTATATTATTTGTACGCGCAATAACAGAAACGTGTAAATATATACTAAAATAATTTCAATTATTCATGCTTACTTAATTCTCTGAACGTTTTTCAAACATATATCATCCGTATAATTTCTCGATACGACTAAGGGTAATCATATTTTGTATATATGACAACGAGGTCAGATATTCTCGACACGAAGATTATATATATATATATATATATATATATATATATATATATATATATATATATATATATATATTCGTAAGAGTATTTAGTATAAATGATAAGAGTAAAAGCCTACGACGTTGTCATATAAAGTTTTAAGATGTAAATTAACATTCCGTTTGAGCGTTTAATGATTTTAGATTAATTTTGCACATGCATAATTTAAATGAAGTAAAGCTTTTTAGACAGTGATGTCACTTCGTTCGATGTAGTTGTTTAAACAGACATAATTCGAATACAACAAAAATAATTAAAAATGATTATAATAGTCAATAGGAAAAAAAACTCTTGCAGTTTAATATGTTTTAATCCGCATTTCAAATAATATTTATGTTCATTCAACTTTAATTAATAAATGAAACTAATTAATCTGTTTAAAAAGTTTTTTTTAAATATTTACAGCATAAATGAAATAGATTAATCTTCTGAAAAGAGATAACTTGCAACATTTAATTATGACTTAAAACAGTTTAATGTATTTAGTTTCGAAACAATTTTAACAAAGAATAGTTATCTATTGTTCATGGAGAGATATAATGAAAAGTATATTTTAGAGTATAAAATGATATATTAAATGTAAATAAATATTTTATTTTTAATAAAACCTGGAAAACCGGGAATAACTATTTTTAATTCCAGAATCATTGTTTTCTTCGTATTGCAATTGTAATAGAGAATATGTGACAAATAATAATATTGCCACAATAGAAATTAAATACAGTTTCGTATGTTTTTTATTATTTCCTTGAAGAAAGATACGTTTATTTACATCATAAATATTTTTCTTTTTAGTAAATATGATATATAAATCATTCAATATATAGAATTTTAACTTTTTTTCTCAAATGTACCAATATTAGATTTAAAATAATTTATCGTTCAGTATTATTATAAGTAAAATAAATTATTACTTTTAAAAAAATAAGTACGGTTCTTTAAATTATCGTTTTTCGATTTATATTAAATAGAAATACTTTTTAGAAATGTGTAAAAAAATATTTTAATATCTTTAAAAAACTTAATGAATCTAATCTATAATTCAAATACTACCTTATTTATTTTAAAAAATTCGTATTATTGTTTTATCAATTGATAAAACTTTAAAATATCGCAACTATTCAATAAGAACAAATTTTTATACAAAATATATATTAGAACTATATTAATTCTTTTAAACTTACTTTATGTTTCATGTATCCAATAATTCGCCTAATGTCTATTTCATTAATTAAAAATATAATTGAACCTTACAATATAGTACTAAAAATTATTTTAAACTTACATCTGTCCTATTTTTTTAAAAAAAAAGAATTTTTGATCTAATAAATTACTTTTTCAGCTTTAAAAATGTATGAATATAAGTTTAAATTGAAATAGATTATAATATATATATTTATATATATTTGGGAGTATTTCTATATAATTATTTAGAAGTTTTTAACGGAAAATAAAATTTTCATTTACATTAAATACAAAGAATATGTAAACATAGTATCACAAAAGGCTTGGTTTAAAATCATAATTAATTCAGAGAATGTAAAAATATAGCATTAGCTATTAACATAAAAACCCGTTCACCCTACTATTTCAAGAAGCACTCTGCCGCAAAAGCACCCGTAACCATGGCATCTCGTTTTGAAACTTATCTCCTCAGTTACACACACACGTACGTAAAGAGAAAGGAATGAGTACAGTAATAGCATGTATGTAAATATATATGTATATATATATATATATATATATATATATATATATATATATATATTGTAGGAGAAACAAGAAGATGCCAAAGACCTAAACTTTGCAATTTCAAAGAAACGCATGTTTGATATCCGAGAGACCGACGGCAGTATCCTTCGAGTAGGAATTGTACTCTTTCGCCAGACACACACAGTACTAGAACTATGCGTGTGCCCGGGCGGCAGCGGTGGTTTTTCACCACAGCGGTTTACTTGTTTTCAGGCTTACGAATGCCATTCGTCTACTCACCCATTCCCTTATTCTGCAGCATCTCGAGCAGTTTCTTGATGCTCTCGTCTCTGGCCTGCAGCGTCTGTTTCTGCGTTTCGATACGTAGCTCGAGCTCCTGCACATAAATACAACAGCATCGTTTTTATTATTTCTTATATAGATTCGGTGAATGTAACATATGAGGATCATTGATTCTTTTCTTTCGTACAATTAGAAAGAAAAACTGTATTATTATATTTTATTGTTTCGCCCTAATGCTCTGTAACATACACAATTTGTGATGTTGGTTTACAAACACTAACATTCTTTGTTATGCATATACATAAAGCGAGAAATATTTAATAAATATAAAATATGTATTTAAGTAACCTATTATTTAAATAAGTTATTCTTCTATAAATTAAACCATCTTTTATTATATGTTTCTATAATTTATATCATCTTCATATAATTTTGTAAACGCCTACAACTTTAAATATATCAACTTACTTCAAAATAGCATACGTGCAAAACAAGAGCATTGTTCTAAAGCTTTTTTATCATATATGTATATATAAACAAAACTACAATACTAACATGTCTATAGTTTATTTTAACAAATAACAGAAACCAATAAATAAAACCATATTAAATGTGTTATCATATATATCTTGCTATTTTATTACAAATCAAATCCAGTTAATGTACTTAATCTTTCTGAACGTTCATATTTTGAACATAAACTGTTTATCTCCAAATACGAAACAGTCTTTCGTCAATATAACATAAATTTCCTCTCTTTGATTCGCTTTATTTGAAATAATAAGTACGAAACCACTGCAAATACATTAAATTCAATTGGTACGTTTACACTGATATATTAAGTGACTGCTTAAGAAACAATCTTGTATAAGAGCTACGTGGAATAGCTTTAACTGTTGTTCAAAATGTCAAGTGCAAAACAAGAACTAGGTACTCAAGTAACTCACTGATCTTTAGAAAATTTTAGTCAATATAGTTGTTTTAGTAACATTGTATAAATATTCTAGTATGAAACAAAATAATAAATATAAATTATAGTCAATTTCTAATAATTTACTCTTATTGTTTATAAAAATAATTCAGTTTGAATAATCATATTCCACTAGTTACTTATATATTTTTTAAAATAGTACGTAACTATTTTTTATTCAGTTGGAAGATAGTTATTTTTCTTATAAAATAATATTAACAATTAAGTTTTATTATTCAAAACATGTACTACTTAAGATGCATTAAATTTGTTTTAAATTTATTATTGAACTGTTGATAAATAATTAATAGTTTTTAAAAAATACTAACCTATGTACATGTAGTGTAATTTTCATGAAAAATATTAATCAGATCTATTATCATTTTAAAAAAATATTTTATATATAGAAAGACAGAAAATATTCTCTGAAAAGGTTAAAAAATGATTTTTCTAAACACATAAATTAATGAAGATTTCTAATAAGCAAAACTCTTAGAATTTAAAATGAAAAAAGCTTACTACAAATTGCATGCAAAAATATAGACGACTTTGTTAGAAATAAACATTTTTAAAAATATAATTAAAATAAATTTAACTTTTTGTCCTCTTCTAAGAGACAAAATAATCGATTATTAAATATTTGTTAATTACTGTTTTTTATTAGATTTTTTATTTCTCGGCTATTTTTTTAATTATATTTGTGAATATATTTTACCCTCTCTTAATAATATTCCATAGAGTTGAACTTTTTTATCTACTTTAGAAAAATAATAGAGGTTAGAAATAAAATGTTTATAAAGCAAATCAACAGGTTAAATAACAAACACGAAAACATATTTACATTTCTAATTTAGTAATTTAAAATACGATAATAATTAGTTTAGTACTAAATCTAATTTATTTTTACATAAATAAATCCCACATCCAAACAGTACAAAATTTTACTAAAATATTCAATAATCACTTATTGTATCTTTTTTCTCTAGTGGGTATTTTAATGATTTTTCCATCATCATTAGACGGCAACATTGTATTTTTAATATTGTAAAAAATTATCGAAATAATGAACAAAAGTTAATCATTTAATATTTTATAATATCTCATGACGTCAGAATGAATGATTCACTTGTGCAAAAATAAATTGTGATTAAATATTAATCTTTTAATACCGAATGAATTTGAAAAACGAATATCTTTTAATTCTAAATAATTTATAACTTTTTTTTTAAAAAAAAAGAGTTTTCAATTTTCTGTTCCAAATTTAATTAATTATTGCTTTGTATAGAATAATTTATTATCAATGGAGAGAAAATCCGGAAATAGGAATCCGATTAATTTTCAATCATTAAAATGTACTAAGTACACTAACATCATACGGATATGTAATATTCAAATAATATGCTGAATGACAGAGGTCTGAAGTATAACTAGTACTAGCGGTCGATTTCTATTCATGAATTCGATCCCGATTTCCGACTGACGTTTATAAATTTTAAACGAGTTTGTAACCTCGCTGTAGACTATCTATAATTCACGATCCGGACGAACGATAACGCTATATTCGTTTCACAGTCAGTAAGGCCGATACATACTCTACAGAGAATCGAATACACGGTCATCAGCACTCGAAGTGACGTGATGTTTGCCTCGTTCTTTTGCTAACTGGCGATTTAAGATCGTTTGACAGGACGTGAAAATAGGTCCTTTAATATGTTATTGTGTTTACGGAAATCTCGTCTCGAGACGTACATACATAGAATTTTATTTACTTTATTAGAAAAATCAATGATCAATTACAATCTGTTAAAAGCTTTTTTATACTAAAAGTCAAACTATTAAATAAACAGAATGTCGGATATAATACCCATACTTTAATTTATTTATATATATATATATATATATATATATATATATATATATACAATAGTTTAAAATAAATAAATATAGAGCTTAAAGCCAGAACCCATATTTTTATTTATAGCGACATTTATAATTCCAGTCAAATAAATTAGTATTTATAATTATATTCGCAAGATTAATGTTTTCCACAAATTACAGTTATAAAATCCAAGAACAGACAAAATAATTATATTTAGCACGAATAAAAATATTTACTGAGAAATAATTTATTGGATTTATTATTCATTTACGAACACAATTAATTAAAATATACACATTATTTGATGTATTTTTATTAAGTTTATTTATTTAATATTTATTTTTATATCTGAGATTTATTAGCATATATTTTTTTTAAATATACAGAATGTTTCTAAATTAAATTTTAAGAAAAAAATTATAATATTTTATAATCATTCAATAACAACCTCTTATTTTAAAAATATGTTAATGAATGATTTTTTTATTAAATGTTATTAAAAATATTAATTATAATTATTAACACTTTTAATATACATATTAATATTATAAATATATATTATAATAATTTGATTCTGTAAGAATATGTGCATCAGGTTACGAATTTCTAAATTTTCTTTCATATTTAACAAAGATAGTTTAAAAATTGTGCGTGTGTTACGTTAATAATTGAAGAATTTATTTAATGTATATTATTTTTCCTCATCTTTTTTGAAACTTTATATTTATTAAAAATTATAAAACTCTATAACTCAAATTTTTTGTAACTCGAATAAATGTTATTGGCATTTGACTTAAGTAAGTTCAACTATTATTATATACTTGCTATTGCTTAAATACAAACATTTTTTTTTAATTAATTTTCATAAAACATTCATTATTTAAGTTTAAATGATTGTATATATATTTTAATGTACTCTTGAAAATAATACATTTTATATATAATAATACAAGATGAATAGAAAGAACTAATTTATTAAAAAAATATAATAAAAAAAGTTAAATAAACATATTTGAATTTTATTTTAAATAATTAATTGCTGTTATTTTTATTCAGTTGAATTATTATATTTGAAACAGACGAT
This sequence comes from Neoneuromus ignobilis, assembly GCA_029203775.1. Classification (NCBI taxonomy): domain Eukaryota; kingdom Metazoa; phylum Arthropoda; class Insecta; order Megaloptera; family Corydalidae; genus Neoneuromus; species Neoneuromus ignobilis. The sequence continues at coordinate 13,904,608 of CP092094.1, read as the reverse complement.
TAGCAATATTATTTTTTTTAATGGAAATAAACTACTACTATCACACCAAAGACTATAAATAAATAATTTCATTTTTTGTAATTGTCATATTAAAAATAATTACTAATTTTTCCGTATTGTTATTGATATTCTCGTGGAAAATCAACCGAAAATACAATCCACTATCTGACATCTGACAGTATATAATTAAGACCACGCAATTTTCATATCAATTTTAATTAATTATGCCGTCTTGGAGCTTCGTTGATCTCAATGATGTAGTAAAACAGTACAGAAAAATAAGCTTAATCAATGCTGCCATCAAGCTCTCTGTTTATCCGTGAAACAAGGTCATGATTGTCGTGCGCGGTACTGAGAGTGCAGAGATACGATTGCGTGCCGACTGCTCTGTGCCATACAACAGTTCGTATCTGTACATATTATGACGCAAGTAGGATATGTATAAAATACTTGGATTGAACTTGTATCTATCGAATGAAGTAATAAACATAAAGCTTGGTATAAGAAGATTATTTATATTTTTAGATATAGAATCCGAATAAATATCAATGTGTTAAAATGAAATGAAACGTCTGTAAAATATCTCATCGTGTGTTTTGAAAACTTTAATCTTATTTTTTACAAATAAAAAAATCTAATATTTCTTACAACGGGATACTCTAGTATCATTAAATATTTTTACACAAACTTTCATTATTTTATTAAACTCTTAAATACTACATTATGATTATAACTGTTATATAATAATAATATGCTTGCTTAGTATTATAAATTCGATGAAAAGAATTCAAATAAATATCAATTTTTACTGAATTATAATTTCCCTTTTTTAATCTGAGTTCAAAACTTTTCATTAAAAAGAGAGTGATTTAAAATAATTTTAATTTTTGATTTAAAATAAAATCATTTCAAACACAAACATATTTATAAAAGATTTAATTTTCATAAATGTGTTTTTTTTGTATTTTTTAATTTAATTTTAGTACTAGATCGTTCTATTTTGGATATCCAGTAAAAATTTAAAAAATTCAAATTAACGATATAAGTTTTTGTTAATTTTCTAAACTCATTTGAGCCACTCTATCAGTTTACTTAAAACCACTTATCTTAAAATATCTATTTATTAAATATATAGAAACACTCTCCATAAAGAACTTTTCTCTAAAACGTTCTAAAATAACGTATTTTTTTATTAAAGTAATTTTTAATCTATTTAATTTGATTCATTTTCTTTTATTTATCAAAAATTATATTTACGAATATTAAAAATAAATATTAGTCATTTATTTATCGAAAATAAATATTAAATAACTTGTTAAAAAAATAATTTATAAAAATTATTATCTAATATTTAAAGCTATTCCAAATATTTACAAAATATGAAGAGATAATAATAAATACAAAAATTAAGATGATAAAAAAACTGCATTGCAAAAAATTAATGCAAAGAATAAAAGTCTAAAATATGTATTTTAGAAAGAAATCAATGTAAATCATTTCACTAATTCAGCTCAATTTAATTCAATATTCACATAGGAATGGTTTATTTAATATTATACGAGAGCCGCTTCGAAATAACGTTTTTCGATTTCCCTGAATCGATTACATATTCATTCTATAATATTGTTGTTCACGAACACGACTATGAATATATATATATATATATATATATATATATATATATATATATATATCGTGCTACGAGGTCGGCGTCCAAGCACCAACAATAAATCGGGAACGTACTTATTTATAGTTGTCGTTACAGCACGCGCGTGATCATACGACGACGCCAGCGTCAATCCACTAGTATGTACTCGTCGTCGTCGGTATGTAACTCTGGACAAACCCGACGACGTCTTTTAAGATTCCCACGAGGCGTCTACTGGGCGCCAATAAACTGCTAGTGTCTTGTACACGTCACAGACATTAGAAAATTTCCGTCTCGTTGCGAAGAAAATGGACGACGGAAGTATAAAACTATCTTATTAGCTATTCTATGTCTCTGTCTTGTTTTTCTTCTCTTAAACATCCTACTATATAACTATTAATATGTTTATCTCTATTTACTAAACTTTTGAGATATCAAATATCTTCTGAATTGAATACAAACTCATTCATAAATTTAAACCCCTTTAACATTTTGATTATATTAAACGATACATTCTTTCATTACGTGGTTATAAATATTGATCATTACAACATTAATTTTATTTATCACAATTTATATTGTGTTACTAAATATGCATTACCACTTATTAAACTTTCGTTTATAAAATAATGCAATTTATTTACTTATTATATTGTTTTTATAACAATAACTATATTTTATGTTAACCAAATGATAAGCTTTTTACGAGGAAGTTGATGAAAACAATAACTTATATGTCTACTTAACATATATAATTTTTCTGTTCATGTTTAATACAAAAATAACCATGAACATATAGTCAGTTTTAAGATGTTTTATATCATTAGGTCAGTTTTAATGTTTAAATATAAAAACCAAACCACTTTACTTCTTTTTCATGGAGGAACATAAAAAACCAAATGGTCTATTACTGAGATATACAGATCTTATCTTTAGTGAAAATGTTAAGAAAATTTTAATGAAATAAGAACTACTTTAATTCCAAAAAATAAAACATTTTGAACATATACTGAATTCATACTATTATATCTATATTCTAAAATTTTAGTTAATTCATATTCAACCATTATTATAAAAAAATAACTAATTATTAAAATTAACATTATATGAAATCTTAAACCAATAATTAAAATGATAAAAATATAGAAAGCATTCTTAAAATAAACACTACTCAGATTATAACATGAAGAAATAACGATATAAAAATATTAAAAGAAAGTAATAAATCTGGAAATGTTACAAAAATCCATCTTTTAAAGTACACTTCCAGTTGTAATGTTATATAAAAAAATATTTACATGAAACAGTATATACGATCTCATTTTAAAAACTTTGAAATAGAATTACATCTTATGTTTACTTGAAAAGCCAGAAAACAGTTATTCGTAACATAAAGCTCACATCTCACAATCCCTCATATAGCTGATAAATTGAGTTTCGTATAAGGAGATTAACTGTTACTTATTTATCGTGCGTGTACCGTTGTCAAGTTTATCAAACCGTCTTAATACGAATTCTCTTCTGTATAATTAATGTTAATCCGTGTCTTCGACAGTCACAATACTTCCTTATTAAAATTACACATCCATGGATGTATACAGTAAATTATTGAATGGGTCGTATATTTTGAACACATTTCGACGAGACGAAAGTTTTCTTTTCGTTGAGTAATGTACGGATTTTATTAACGGATTAATGATAATAATATACGAGCGTGTGTTAAACTATTGTACGGATTAGGATACGTAAAATCTACACTTGTTTATTTTCTGATACTTAAACACGTCGATTGAGAGTTAGTGAATAAACATCGCGTGTTTTCAGATGATAAAATGAACGTGCGATGATAATTTAATGTTAATTGAGACATTAATGAGCATGTTTTCTATGATAAATGTTTAAATAATCAGTAGGTAAATGAAATCAAAATATATAAATTATATACATTCTATAACAATAGATGATGATTTTTATATTATTTAAATATAAATTGTATTGGTTTTAACATAATTCTCTTTTTATGTATTTTATATTTTTACCAAAAATTAGCAATTAAAAAATATGATTTTCTATTAAATATCACATTAAAAATACAATATTAATAGAATATATATTTCATTTAAAATCATTAAATTTTCTTTTAAAAAATGTTTGTGATAAAACAGATATTTTACTATATTTTATTGAAAAAGGTGTAAATATATGTGTGTGTAGTGAATTGTTATCTGCATATTTAAAAGTATCAAAAACTATGAATTTCTATTTCTAAAGATTAAAAATATATTCATATCAAACATTAACTTCTAGTGTTTAATTGGAAATAGATTTTCAGGAGTTTGACAAATTACGAATATATTTTTTTAAAGAAAATTTAGAATTTTTGTTTAATAAAAGTTAATTTTACAATAAATTAACAATAATTATTTTTAATAACTTACTAATAAATATGCAATAAATTAGTTTTAATGCAAATACCTATCTTTAAAATTTTATTTCATACATATATAGCTGGGTCTGTTTTTTTGCGGATTATTTTAATGCGATTTTGAAGTATTGCGATTCATATTTCTTCTTAATATCTTTTTATACGATTTTTTTTAAGGACTCAGGTGTGTATATATATATAAATAAAATAAAATAATTGGACATAAGGAATGCAATAAAAAAATATATTTAATTTTTTTATTTATAAAACAAAAATTTCAGAGAAGGAATATATATAATATATTTGTATAATATATATTAGATATTTGTATTAGAAATGCTATTGAATTTTACTTGTAATTGGTATTGTAAGGCACTATAAATTGAATTTAGTATTAAGTCAATAACATCGTATGTTTTTGTTAACAAATATCTAATCAAAAACATATTATATATATAATGTCATCAACAACCGATCTTATATCGCAAATACTACCATTACATACATAATATATTGAGTTGGTGAACGTTTCATCATTTATAATCAACCCTGTGCAGGTTCTCACGCAAATCAATTACAAAGACATTAAGAAAAAAATCGATTGTATAGTCGTTTATAAAGCTCAATACGGGTAGAATTAAATTTGAACGTGTAGTCTTTCAACGTTCGTTTCGTTCCATATAACAAGACTGTTGTTCTTTAATGTCTCGCCAAGAAAATGCATGACAAATATGGCGCCAGCTAAATTACGCGAACAATACATCGCTCTATGGAAACTACTCAACGTTCAGTACCCAAACACGAGAGACACATAAAAAACGTATATAGTAACGCATTATACCATCACAGTGGATCTCGTTTTAAATGAATCGTGGTAAAGATTGAATGTGGTCTTCGCCGAGACAGTCACGTCCAGCGAACGTATATGAAAGAAGACAATAGAAAAAGGACAAAAAAATTCTCTCGCCGAAACAGTACAAGGCGCCGTAATACTCGACATACGCGGTGTCAATATATGTATGTACGTTTACTGCTTCGATGCGGAGGAATGAAATTTTTTACATCTTCATTCTCGCCTTACCCAATTCTGCCTTCACAATAAACGTATATGTGTAGCATATTAACGAAAGTGGTCGAAAATTCTTTCGGTTCGTGGTTTCAAAAAACGCTTTCGCAAACAATTCCTTTGTACGTTAACGATTTCGTTTACTTATTCGGTATTATTTTTTCAAAACGTTCGCAAACACTAGAAAATGTATTATTATTATTTGACCACTGAAAAGCTCTTCATTTTTTTGTTCACTTCCTAACAAGTACATATTTCAGAAATATGTTTACAAAATTGTTATGAGTATTAGAAAAGAATAACCAAACAGATATTATAAACTTTTTAAATTATTAGAGCAATAAAAACATCTTACCATTTTTCTTGTTAATACTTTACCTGTTATAAAATATTTAAATAATGAAAATATCAATATTTTTTTCATGTTTGAATTATATAGCTTATATTATAGTATTTATTAACTTCATAGCCGTTGTAAATATGAATCTGTAATAATCATTTTAAAAAAATATAAAAACATTACAAAAATACTAACGTTAATTTTTATTCATCCAAATTATAAATTTAGTTTGATTGTTCATTTCTAATACAAAAATATTTTAAAATGATATTTTCTATAAAAAATTTTTTGATAATGTTTTAATAATATTTTAAAATGATGAAGATTGTCATTAAACCTTTTCTACCTTCAAACCAGTCACATTCTAAATGAAATATAACATGCCACAAAAAACTCCTAACCCATTAATAAGCAACCCTTGTGTTAGCAATTAGTCACTGAGGATTTTAATTTTAGAACTCATTATTTACAATTCTTGTCTTTTATCATTTCTTAACAATGTAAGAAAAATAATAAAAGTAAAATGCAAAGTTTTCGACAAATCTACATTGCAAGAATTTTAAATTGCAGAAATTTTGCAATATTACTTTTATTAATATATATATACTAGTAAATTGATGCAATAAAATTATTTAAATATCCTGACATGTATATTTTAATTGAGATGATAAATAAAATAAAATATATAATTCAAAATTCGTTTATTTTCTAACAATAATAACTTAAAATAATTGATTTGTTATACAGAGAAAACTCATTGTATACAAAAAAATACAATGTAATAATATTTAGTTTTTGAAATTTGAGTTCTCATAACGTTTTATTTTCAAATATAATATTTTGAATGATATAAAAGACATTTTTTGATTAAGAAAGAATGCTGATTTGAATCGATGTTTTTCAAATAACAGAATTGTAATAAATCGTTCTTAAAAGTGAAAATTCCAATAAATAATATTAATGCTGAATACATCAATAAATAACACTTAATAAAGTTCAGTATTGAAAATTATTGTTTTTAGAACAATAAATTATAAACTAATCAGAACAAAACATATTGCAACATTCCACTAGATCAGATTTATATATTGTAGAACAACCACATAAAGCATTGTCTTATATTCCAAAGTAATTAGTGCCAAGATTTCTCCTATCAATAAAATATGAAATTTAAAACATTTATAATCACTTATACTTTGTTATAGAATTTTTCTTATGAAACTTAAGTAATTCGTTTAAATTCCTTTTCAGTAATATATATATATATATATATATATATATATATATATATATATATATATATATAAAATATCAAATTCTGAACAGAAATCACTTACATAAAAATATTAATCAAGGCAACTAAATTATTGAGAAATATAATTAAAAAGGTCCTCTAAGACCCAACGAACAAAAAGTAAAAAAGCTTTTATCTTACATTTGCAGTGTTTACAAGTTCTAAAATTTATTGCAATATATATATATATATATATATATATATATATATATATATATATATATATATGTATATATGTATACCTATTTGTGTGTATGTATATTTGTGTAATATATAGTGTATATGCACGTACTCTATTCATCTGGTGTCCCAAACCCGACGAATGTTGCACAAACAAAAAAAAATTTGTTAATATAATAAAGTTTTTATGGGTGAAAACTAAAAATGATATTATATATGCATGTATGTATGTGTGTATATTTTGTGTTCATACTATTTTACTATCAATAAACTATAAAAAAATAACACAATATTTTATTGAATCTGTTACTTTTTAAAAACTACATGTAATGGCAAAAGTATCTATTTTTTATTCAAAAATAATGTTTATAAAATTATTAAAAATTCATATAGAATTGAAAACATACAACCGAACCAAAAATCTAGTACAATTAATAGCAATAATAATAAACTAATTCTGCAATGAAATAAACATAATAAGCGAATTATATCTTTGCAATTTATATACTCGCTCAACAATTGAATTGATAGTATTTCAGCTTAACGAAAATGTAAATCTGGAGAAAGTGAAATATTTACTGGAACGATATATAGTTTAAGATGTGGGTAGTCTGTAGATAGACATAATGATAAATGTGTAAGAAGAATGTGGGTGATTTATAATGATAATATAAAAATCACAAAGACAAATAATGTTTTATATTCACTTCTACTGCTAAAATATTCGGTAAAATAAAGTTTTATATTTTCGGTTAAAATAAACTAATAATTTATTTTTATTATTAAAATTAAAATTATTTGATCAAATTGTTATATTGATTATTTAATCAAACATATTTTTGTAAAATAAATTGATCAGTTAGTAGAAGATACAAAAAAATAAGCAGAAAAACATATTATGATCAGAATAAGATGCAACTTACATTTAAGTACTTATTTATGAAATATTTGAATACATATAACATTATTTTTAACTAGTTAATTTATTTACCTATAAATTATCAATACTATGTTATATCTGAAACATCTTGGTTAAGCTAATATCAAAATTTGTTTTATCTTTAAGTAACATATATATCGAAATTAACTCTCCGAATAACAGAGCAATCATTTTAAGATTTTAATTTAAAAAGTTAAATTTAATTTCAGATGTATATAAATGGAAAAAATATAGTTACAATAATCATTTAACTTACAAACTTAACTGTCTGTTTTTAAATGCATTTACATCTTATTCTCATTATCTTGTACTATGATGGATGAAATTTTAATATAATTGATGTGATTTTTTTATATTATTAAAACAATTCAGTTACATACGAGGTCTGTTCAAAAATTTCTATGCAGGTTTTGTAAATTAAATATATATATTTTTTTGTATTCTAAGTACTTAATTTGTAATGAAAAATTGTTTCTAAATAGTATTTTTTTTTTACATATCTCAAATATTTTCAAACTTCATGTACTAAAAGCGTAATAAATTCAATTTCAACTATCCATAATGCTAATAACAAAATTTCAACCTTTTCGCAAAAAATTAAACAGATCTCATACAATCAGTTATAGCTAATACGATTTGATGAATCAATTATAAATCAACAAAACGTAATAAAGCTTATTTCTTAATGCGAATATTCAAATCTACAAATAAAACTCTAAAGCTATTAATTTAAGCGGATTCGATCGCATATAATTAAAAACTACGATTTAAACTGTTTCAAAAATTGCCTAATTAAAAACTAATTTCGTACGATAGAAAGTAATTATCTTGAATTTTAATACGATAAGAAATCAAGTTATAGATTATTATGAAAATTAATAATTTTACAATTAAATGAAAAACCCGCAATACTTTGCGGTGCTATCGTTCTAGCGACGAAGCACTGCATCGCAAAAAGCTTATCAGCAGGAATGCAATATTCGCTAATCGCGTAAACATTCAGCGACCGTGTAAACTGTATCATAAACACAACCGTTGTCGCGGATGACAGAGCATTAACAGGCGTCGCTGTTCATCGATTTTCCGAACGTGTATAACAAATTGCCCGTTGTCACTAATTAAGCGGAACGGGACGTTCCCGTGACTCTAACCTTGATCGTATCTCTAAGAATGGTGATTTCCCTCGTCAGATGCTCGTTTTCATTCAAGAGGATCTCCATCTGCTGCTGCATCTCTATGCTAGGCGCACGCATTCGCATACGAAGCTCTTCTTCCAGTTGACGTACCAGCATCGCTTGTTTCTGTAACAACAATAATAACAAATATTGTTAAAAATTAATTTAAGCTTTCGTGACATATGTATAAAAATGGATTTTCAATTACGTATGATTCTATTATTATCGTCTCATTTGTTTTTGTAAAATGAAAATTAATTCAAATTCATGTTGAAAGTCTGTCACTGTACGAGATTGCTCTTTAAATTATATTCCACAGAGACCGTTCACTGCACGTGCTGTTAGTCTGTAGCGATGTGCTTTCAAATTTGAATGAAGGTGTCTATAGTGATGTTTGCATACTAAATACAAATTACACCCTTTAATGCTACTATCTCTCCTGGCTAACCGAAATTCTGAAGGATTTTCAAATTACAATACGACATATATGTACACTATGTTACAAACTGACATGATGATCTCTCACTCTGTTTTTATATAGCTCTATTTCTAGAAGTAATTTTCTCTCGTTACTCCATACAATATTATATATATATATATATATATATATATATATATATATATATATAAAGGGTTTTCAATTGAAAATAATGTAAATAACAAATTTCCATATCTACTATAAAATTTTAATCAATAAAAATCTATTAACTGTACATAAATTGATATTAAAGATATTTTATATAAGTACTTGAAATAAGTCTATCAAAATAATATTTTTTTTTATTTAAAAACCACTATTTTATTTATCCAAATTACACATTCATGATGTTTACATAAAACCAACACTCTTCTCAGATTAGTACAAACATTATTGAATTTTTCAAAATTTCCTCTTTCGTTCAATTAGTATGAAGGTGGACATTTCCGGAATTGGATTACAAAAACGTCCGTCTACTTTCAAACAGAAGGTAGTACTTTACTATACCGTAGAAATGATTCAAATTGAGACCCATGTTAAACTACTTTATCCTCCTGAAAAACTCGTGTCCAATCATCGTACGGTCGGGTGAACGTCGTAAGAGCTGTAGAAGACAAGCAGTGTTTATGACTTCAGACCGTCTCAGGGGAATACAATTTTGTTTGCTTTTTTTATAAGCCCGTCACAATGTTTGTAAATATTTGAAAAGTACATATTGAATAAGGGTTGACAAATATATATATATATATATTATGCTAAAGATAAATTTATTTTATAAAAGGCGATTTTAAATATTTTTTTTTGTCCGTGAAATTGAAATATATCAAAAAGAATTCTTTTCTATAGATAATATTTTAAATAACTTGTAATATAAAAAAATAAATAAAATGCAATACAAATTAAGAAATATAATTAAATAGTTGTATGAGTTTAAATGTTTTATATAATTAATTATTTAATAATTTTTATTTTCGGCATATTATAAAAAAAATAGTAGAAGATTTTAAATAAATAAATTCTTGTTTAAGATGTTTGAAATTCTATGAATGAAAATAGAATTGTTGTAGTTATTTTTGTTCAAATTCATATATAATTTACTCTATTCATATGATTTTCCAGTTAATTATAATTTTCAGACTTATGATTAAATTACAGATATTGTCTAATTTTTGTTACAAAATGAAAACTCTTTATATAAATACTATTAGGTTAATAAGTAAAAAAAAATACTCGAACTGGAGAAAATCAATAAAATGATTTATAATTCCCATTAATTGAAATCAATTTACTTTAAGTAAATTCTAAAATTGATGGTTTACTATTACTAAAACTATATAACAACTGACCTATACTAGTTTATTTTTCAATTAGATATATGTCTCTAAATTCTCAACTCAAAGTAAACTATCCAAAACTTACAGGCACAATTAAATTAAATGTCGGGAGCGTATGTTCCATGCGAACTTCTGTTAGAAAATGATAATAATATCTTGTGAACAAGTTTCCTTCGTAAGATTAATGATCTCGAGTTAATATTAAATACAGTTCTGGATTCGGTTAGACACCGCCCGGCGCGCAAATAATTTATCTTATATTTTCGATACCGCGTGATAATTTTGAACGGATTTCGTGGCTCGCGTCGAGTTATTATTATTATTATTGTGAGACTTGTTGAATGGACGTGTACGGCTCGAATTCGTCATAATAATACATTATCCGATGCGAGTTCATCAATTTTGAAATATGGAGAAGTTCACAGTTTGTTAGAGTGATTTATTACATTATAAAGTTTTTTTTTATACAGTATTGCTCTTGAATGAAATATTGATGATAGGTTATGAAATTTGGAAATGTTATATATTTTAAAAATGATACAAATAAAAATGTTATTGAATTGAAAAAAATATTTTAAAAATTAAGGGATTGAATAATCGTTTTATTTAAAAAATATTTTTTAATTATAATTAGTTATATCATAAACTTTTATTTCAAAATGTTATAACGACACCAAAATAATATCAAAGCTGATATTATCTAAGAAAAATATAAAAAATATAAACTAAGCAAACAAATAATGATTCTAAATATGGAAGATGTTTGATTTTAACTTTCACTAAGATAAAGACTATAAAATTGAAAAAAAAATACTTCTACATCTTCGTATGAAAATTCTCTGAATATATATTTTTAGATGTTTAGATAGATTAGTTTTAGATATCGTAAAATATAACTATTGAAAGCTATTACATTTTAATAGTATCATTTGAACAAGTTATAAAGCAGTTCGCGAATTCGTTTTCATATTTTAAAAACAACAGCGATTAATTTTATCGTGGAACATCTCCATCCATTTTATTTTCGTTCATAATATAATATACATCAGCCAAATGCAATCATCTGTTGGACAAACGAGTTGGCCTGCACGGTCAGAGTCACAACCATCCAATCTATTTAAGTGCTTCTGCGAAAGACAATGTAAACTAAAGTTTAGAATTTATAGACGATTGTATGAAATGAAAATAAACCGACGCGGTTTATAAATTTCACTCAGAGCGTATTATAACACCGCAAAATATTTTTCGAACTTGCGGACAGTGACCTTTTTATTTCTTTACATTCATTTATAAGATAACATAAATGTTTATGTTTGAAAAATTGAAATAAATACTACTTTCACGATTATTTATCGTCAATTAAATTAAGCTTAATTTATTTTAACATTATAAAATTATTATATTATATTAAAAAAATATTTATTTATATAAATTATTTACTCTTATTTTAGAAATCTTTATATTTATAACTATTTTATAAAAATACAAATAATATTTATAATTTTATATTTTAAAATAAGTTGCCTACTTTTTAATTATCATTAGAGATTTTTTTGTAAAAAATATACATGTATATATATATATATATATATATATATATATATATTCATAATTTAAAGATACATGAAAATAAAAAATGAGAATAAATAATAGTGTATAAATAATGAACAATTTAACAACTTATTACAAAATTACTACTGAATTACAAAAAGTAATAAACAATACATTTATGTTTAAAAAATCTTATAAACTAATTTTAGAAATAAAATTATATTCAAGAAAAAATGTTTATTGAGCACATTATTTATTAAAACTCTTTTAGATTTTTTTCTGGAAAATAAATAAACAGATTTTTATTCTTCTTGTAAAATTTGTCGTAAATTTCTTTAAAGTCAACATAAATATATATGTATAGTATATATGTTATAGAGAAAATATTTTTCAATAAGAATTTTATCGAAAGTATTTATTGAATAAAATAGAATACAAGAAAAACCACGATAACGAAATAAATTTATATTTTATTTTCTATAAACCATTTGACCAATTCCCTCGAAACATATCAATTTAAAATATGTGACAGTATTTTTCTTTTTATATTCAAACAATATAATTGATTCACGATATCACAAATCGACAATTCTTTTCACTCAACCGATTTTCATGATTTTACTACACAATGAAGATAAATCATATAAATCATTAATCTTATAACAAAATAATTCTATTAATTTTATTGATAATTAACCAGCTCTATTATTTTTTATGAAATTTCTTATTTCGAATTAATTTATATGTCTTATTCACTGAACTCTTAATCAACCAACTATCATTTTTTATTAGTATCTTTGTCCGTAGATCTCTCAAGAAAAAATCGTTTAATCTTATTTTGAGATTAAGCGAATTTAATCAAAGCTTTTAAGCAACTTTTAAATTATTTATAAAAAATAAAATTGATATAAGTATTCAATTATAAAATATTTGAAATCAGTGAGTATAATTAAAGTATATTTAAATCTTGAGTTCAGGATATTAAAATGAAATAAAATTTATTTTCTTCAAAATACAATACCTTAACTTTCTATTTTTATATTGTACCTTATATATATATATATATATATATATATATATATATATATATATATATATAATATATATATATATATATGACCGACTGGGTAGTACAGTGGTTAGCATCACCGCGTGTCATGCGGGAGATTTTCGATTCCCAGTCGGAGATTTTCAAGTCGAGGGTTGAGCATGAAGGCCGACAACCTCATCTTTAAAAAAATAACTGTCGAGAAGGGAGTAAACCCCGAATAAAAAATCTTCACCAATGGTCAGCGTGGTGAATATGACCAAATACCAATGAATGTTAGCATTCATTGTGGCTTTCGTCCAGTAGTGGACTGATGTGGGCGTTATGATGATGATGATATATATATATATATATATATATATATAATGGAGTTATATATTTTTACAGAACAATTTATTAATTTTATTTAAATTTATATACAGAAACACATGTCGTATACATTCGCACACACGTCGTGTTCGAGACACAATCGCAATAATTATAACGTTAATGATACCGAATCACGTTTAAAAAGAGCATACAATGTATTAAAATATCCTTTACAAATTTCTCTACGTCGTCGTATACATCTACATAAACTAATGACCTCATTCAAACCTCATTATGTAACAATTACATGTCATGCGAGCTGCATGTGAATTTCCGTACCTCAGCTCACATACTTTATGTTGCCTCGCGTCTTGTTCCATTCGACTTGTTTTTTTTTCTGATTTATATATTTTATACAAGCTTGACCTAGTTCTGCCTCACGCATTGTGTACTATGTTTCTTTATTGATCTGTTGGAAAATACAGGCTGCTCTCTTTATAATCGTGAACATCGGAAAAACATATTAAATTGTTTCTACTTAATATCGAATCAATATCGTTTGGTAAAAAAAAAACAATAAAAACATGTTGGCTAGACATGTTCCGGTATTTGTATTGATCAAAAGTAATATGAACGATACATAGTTTACGTTATGTTCAATTGAAGGGGAAATCCTTGGGAGAAAATCTTTGAAGACGCGCCACAATGTCTAGCCAAAAGGGCGGATCGACCAAAAATTTAGACTAACGAGTTACATGTTGCGGATACAATTTTTATATCTGCAAAATTTTATATAAACCATATAAGTTATAAACTTGTATATTATTTTCACACTTTTATATTTGTAGTACCATACAAAAATAAAATAAGCGATATAACATTTTTAAATGTATAGAAGTAAAACTTTGCAAATAACTATCTATTTCTTATATCTGCTTGTTTTATTCCATGAACATAATTCATTTAACTGAAAAATATATTACGATACAAATAAATATGTAAATCTAGTCTTTAATACAATTCTTGTTTGAAATAATTATAAAAACTTATTGAAATATAAATAAATCAAACTTCATCTTAATAACTAAGGGAACAAATTTCTCAAACGTAACTTCTAATAAATGTACAATTTTTTATTACATAATTTACATATTACTTTTTCAAAAAATATCACAATATTTTCAGATCAAAATTTTCAAAAATTGCCTATCACTATCATTAATTCACATATTTTAGCATCATAGACATAAGGAATATATTAAGTAAACATTTAATTTTTTAACAATAAATTCCATTTTGTCATATTTTAACTAAATCAGTTAATTTATTAGTCAAAAGTTAACTAAAGACAAACTAATATTAATATTTTCCATGAACGATTTTGAAATAATAATTTTTAATAAAAAATATTTGATTTTATTTTTATTACATTTTTAATATTACCTCGTTTTTAGTTATTTGATTAATAATAATAAAATTTCAAAATTAGAAATAAAATCAAGTGACTATAATTACTGATTGACTGTATTGATTCGATGAGTTTACATTTGCTTTTTAAATGTGCTAACCAAACAATTCTATTAATCTACAGTGTACTGTAACAATTCACATACAAAGACAATAAATTGTACATCAAATGCCTGACTTTGACAATTAATCACCGAATGATTTATTATAGACTCATTTTGAGATCACAGAGGAATATTTGTAATGAATTCGCCAAAAATAGGTCACCAAAACCAAAAATCAATTGTTTCCTTAATTGATAGATGTAATGATATTTCTGTAAATAATATTTCAGATTATATTATTGACTTAGTAAATAAAACAGTGACCAAATGTTAGTAATTAAAACAGAAATATGGGACAATTGGGAAAAAATAATTATAATTTTATATAAAAGAATTAAACAATAATTACACAAAAATAAAAACAGTCAATTGGACAACAATCTATTTGAATATTTTAAAACTTACAGAAACTTTCGATTAAAAAATTACTAGTTATACTTTTTTAAAAAAGTCAAGAAATAAATTGTAGTTAACAAATTATTTTCAAAAATATGATATTCAAACAGTGCTATTTTAAAAATTGAAGATATTTTTAGTTACAAAAATAAATATATTATTTTCAGTTAAGTAAATTCATAAATTATTTTTAATTAAAAAAGTAATTGTCTTTTTATATGTATAACATTAAAAAAACATTTTATAAAAAACTTTTTCTGAGCTTTTATCGTTATTTTTTTTAGTATAACTGATTTCACCAACTGTATAATTCTATTAAAATGTTCTTATTTGCTCTTCTCAACTAGATAAAACTAATTCAGAATAATTCAACATATCACACTTAAATCTAGAAAAGTCATTCGAATTAAATGAAAGAAACCAACTCAATCTGAAAATATCCAATTTACTTTCAGTAGCATAAAAACGTAGATATAACGTTGTTATATAATTTTTAGTCGCGTGTACAACTTCATATTCGTAAAAATTTATGTACCTAACAAGTTTTCAAGATACACCCGATAGAGATGTACGCACGTACAGCGACGCCTCTGTTATGAAAAAATATATAAACCACGGTACGACTGTAAAGACAGCTTAAAAAGTTTACGTACACTGTTTAGTGTTTCGGCTGTAACTCCGGATGAACTATATGGATACTCCATCAGGGATAAACGTTTATCCCCCAGGGTGTACCATTTTGGATATCGACTGAAGGGTTAACGTGTTATTTACGGATCCGTGAGGTCGAAATGCTTCAGGGTGGGTTCTCTTCTAGAGTGATTTACCAAAGTTTGGAGTTATTTTTGGAGAGCTTCGACAAACTAACGAACTATGTAACAAACACAAACTATTACATATATACAAACAGCAATATTTATGTAGGTATATATATATATATATATATATATATATATATATATATATATATATATATATGTAGCAATAATTAAGTTTGTTAGTAATGCCTGAATATATCCTGAAACTTATTTACTTTAATGCGACGTATTAAACAGATTGTAGTATAATTCATTACCTTACTCTAGAGTAACGTGCTAGTAAAACTCGATAAAAAGGTCGCTAGTTAGATGTCAAACAAACTTTTTTCATTATATCATGTCTTTCTTATATTATTATTTAAAACTTTTTTATTTTATTTATTAAAACCAATTTAATAACATTTCGTAATAATAATTTTGTATAAACATTTCAATATATATTTATATATATATATATATATATATATATATATATATATATATATATATATATATAATAACTATATCACGGAAAAGAGAAAATTAATTTAATATAATTTACTTTCCGAGTGTTTATTGAAAATTATCAAATATACTACTGACAAAATCACAAATACGTGACAAAACTTCATGTCAAACCGTTTTCATTTTATGTACCTTTTCTAAATTCATACTTTATTTACTACAAATGTATATGTTTTTAATATATATATATATTATATATATATATATATATATATATATATATGTATATGTATATGTAAATGTATATGTATATGTATGTATGTATGATATAAATGAGCTAATAATACATATCAGTCAAGCCTTTTAATTAAAAGTACTTCTGTTGTATTCATTTTTTCAATAGACGCCATTTCATTATAACGTCAATAATTAATAAATAATTTATCAATCGACATTTACAAAATATAATTAAAAAAAACTATTAACTATTAGACAGAATTATAAAGAGAGAATAGGAATAATTCATTCAAACATATGTTTATGTATAAATAAAATTTAATTATGTTATTTTGAATTACTTATATATTGTATATTTTATTTGTAAATATTTTCATCAGAACGGCAAAAATAAGATGTATTCAAATTGAAAATGAACATTTATCATCGGCTAGTTTTCATATAAAGTATTCAGGTTTAATTAAACTTCTTATAAAAGTACTTAAAAAGTACGATAATTTATTTTTTTGTTCTTGGAAACTTTTCAAACTCTCCTACTGTTATCTCAAAAGTATTTGATTTTAATTGTATTAATTTATCAAGTTAAGATTTAATTAAAAGACATTTTAATACACATACATCAATATATATATATATATATATATATATATATATATATATATATATATATATATATATATATATATATATGTATGTGTGTATGTAGAGAGAGAGAGAGAGAGAAAGAGAGAAAATAAAAACATACTATATAATTTTCTTATTACATAAACATAACTTTTGCCATATTCGAAAATTAACATTATATCAATTTTTCCACAAATCAAGTAAAATACAATAAATGATCGAGATTTGAAATGAGCGTTGAACGAACAGCTTGGTATTTATTTAATAAAGAGAACAAACATTGATCTATCTATCAAATCAACAGTGTAAATATAATCATTGATAATATTGTGGAGTTTGGGTTGCAACGATTTCATTACAATATAAACATTGGCCAATTTTTCTATTTTTGATTACTTGTTAGATCCTGTATATAAAACACACACACATGTATATATATACAAAAAAGAAATAATGTTTGAGTAATACACTTTTGTCTTTATTTATTAAATCACCCTTGTAAACGAAAACACAACTCTATGACCTGTGATATACGACCGTTCTGTTTGTATAAATGTTAATTCTTTTTGCACCACACACTCGTCTATGTGAGTGTATATGTTGTTTTGTTCCCTTATGTTTGCGTATTAGTACATTTTACGAGTGAGAATCATTTAATTACAAAGCTCGTTTTTATTTTTTATTCATTCAGAACAACACAATTAAATTTTATAGATACCCGAGATAAAATCTTTCGACTTGAAATTCGTATCCATTTTTCATATCGAGTTGATGTATAATATTTTTTTTCTGGCTGTAATTTGCTTTCACGTTTTTTTTATTGTCTGACAGCAATTCTTTTGAAACGATAATGACTATAATTTTTCTTATTTGGAATCTGAACATTGAGAGTGGTTTATTTTTTAAATATTATTTTTTTGTCGTTGATTGTTATTTGCTTGCAAATGAAAGAGTTTATTTTAATAAAATTAATAAAGTCAAAAAGTCAACAGGTATATTTTTTATAAACATATAAAGAGAATAATTATTTAATCTTTTATGTATACACATATATATATATATATATATATATATATATATATATATATATATATATATGTCTTAAACAAATTTAGATTTTACTACCTCAAGAATTTCTTCAACATTTAGATATTCTGCTAATTTCTAATCAATATATTTTTTAAAATTCTTTTGCAAATTTTAAAAATGATTTTACTCGAACGTTACTTTCCAGCAATTCAACACTATATTTATAAGTAATCATTTAAAATCACTTATTTCAATCTTTAACGTCAACCATAATCGACTCATCACTTAAAAACAAAGAGTCATCATCAATATCTTTTTGTTCTATAGCAATTTATACTAAAAAAAATTTACAAAAAAATATAAATTTCAAATAAGTTTTTATTTTTCACGTTTCAGTCATTTTTCATTATTTATATGAAGAAAAATATCTTCTCTATGTATTTACAATATAACTTAAAATGATAGTTTTTGAAATTTCGACAATACTATTACTATTTACTTTCTTATTAAATCATTTTAAATGGTAATAATACTTATCAAAATAATTGTAATAATAATTAATATTTGATATTGATGAAAAAAATGTTAATATTTATGTTAAAAATAGAATAAAGAATAGAAAACGAATTCCTTTTGTAAGACATTTATGCATAAAATATTCAACAGCAACGGCGACTCAGAAATGATACAAACGTCTCGCAGTTGAATTTTTCCTTTTTACATTTCTTGGAAACTATTTTCGATACTTTATTTGTGGAAAAATCTCCCACCCACCTAAATAACAATATCGATTGAAAAACGAAACGTTACCTACACACACACATACTTATATATATATATATATATATATATATATATATATATATATGTATGTATGTATGTATATGTGTGTGTGTATCTATATGTGGGTGTATGTATATATATGCACGTATCACACATGATATATTCAACTACTTTGTAGTACAAAATACATTCCATTTTGCGGTACACGCCATTCTGAATACTAGTACACTTTGTACACTTGCATTCCGTTTTCCATGCATTACGTATGAACCACCAGTGTGTTCGTTCATTGGAGCTACTCGTGACGTCACGGGCCCGCACGGAGCACTCGCGATGAACTATGCGGCTAAATAGGTCAATCCAGTAACACGACGTTCGACACGACGTAACCCATATTTCACATTGGCGGCGTTAATTTTCCTGATGTTTTCTAGCATCGGTTAAATTCCATATGAATTATCTGACGCGAATTGCTTTTAGTATGTGCTTCATTCACGTTAATCCCATGCTGATATTCTTGTTTGTTTGTCTTTTTGATTAATGTTCTCTAATAAAATGTATTGATAAACGTTTCTATATACACAATACGTTTATTGGTATTTTTATTGTCTTTTTACCAAAATTATTGAACATAAAAACATATAGATCAATAATAATCTTAAATAACGTAATCTAAAAGAGAAATCTTAAAATCAAAAAAAAATCTAAATTATTTCAAAATCAGCCTAACAGTTACTATAAATACACATATGTCTCTTCTTGGACTCTTTTATATTTCTGGATTCTCAATCGATATTTGTCTTGTCCATCAGCGGTCTTTTTTTCTTGCTACATGACCAATTCTTTTCCATTTTAAACTTCTCACTTTTATTATAACTAAGTTTTATTATAAAACATAAGATCGACTAAAACGATTCAATACAAAAAATAAAAAATATCTATATTTATTTCAATTATATAAGGCCATCCAAATATGATACCTAGATTTGTGTTTTATTAAAAAGAAACTATACACATGTTTCTATTTAATAAAACACAAATCTAGACGTCACATCCGGATAATCCTATCTAATTATATATTATTTTAAAATAAGAAAAATTTATTCCATACATTTTTCAATGCAATCTAATTTACCCTCAAACTCGTGTAAAATGATTTATTATTAGTTTTAACATGGGTCTTTTGTTGTAACATGATTATATATAATTTATGATACAGAGTATATAATAAAAAATACTTTATTAAATTTTTATAAACATATCTGTTTAATATGTTTTATTAGTAAAATATTATCTGTTTAATAAAACTTTTTTAACTATTGTGTTCAATTTAAAATCTCTGCACTTGGAACAAATTCAAAATTTTAAAATAGTGCAGTTACTAAAATATCATTAAGTCTAAAAAATATTGAAAACTATCCAAATAATCACGGATCCTCGTTTAAAATAAATACACAAGGAACATAAATAGAAATCAATTGTTTACAATTCCATAACTAAAATAATATTGGAAAAAATTTGACAGGAATGCGAAAAACATTTTTTTGTTTACAATAAAATATACATGGAGGCTATATAACCTTGATTATATTTATAGTGAGTCAGCTTTTTCAGGTAAATATAGCCTTGAATCCTATTTCATGCAATTTCCCTCACTCGGAACACATTTGGCCTCATTCCAGAACTAACGAGTATCTAACTCGTTCAAGGTTATGATGTTACGACGTATAAATGTTTGCAAATATTTCGTTCGGTACATGTGAAAAAATCATTATAAACGTATATATAAAAACATTTCGTGGCTATTTTTAAGTCCTGCCACGCAATCGGCGCGAAAATAACGTCCACAATATTTTAACACTTAGACGTATTTACAAATAGTCACAATATTTATGTACATTGTGTTCACAAGTTGGTGTTGACATTGTGACTCTTGGTAATAATTTATTACGATTTTTAATTAAAGTTTTTTTTTTATATACAAAGTATATTTTGTTTTACAATATGATTCAAATAAATTTAATAGAATAGTTTTTATAATCTTCCTCGTTATATATATATATATATATATATATATATATATATATATATATATATATATATATATATATTATTGCAACTCCAAAGGAAATATAAAATTTAGCATACAATGAAATAAATTTTAATAAAATTCATAATAATCCAAAAGTATTTCAAAATTAATTTAAAATGTAAATGTTCAATTTTACTAAATCAATAAATGAATTCTATTGATCGTATCAAATTAAAGTTACGTTCGTATTGCTCGTTTGGAAAATTCTAGGGATGTGTGTCTCTATTAGCAACAACAAGAATTACGTGACTTGGATATTAAATTTATATTCTGTTAGAAAATAGTTTTCTGTAATAGTTCATGAATGACACTACAAAATATTTGGTACACAGGTAAATTAATGAAATAAATTCATTTAGAATCTATTTTTGTCTGTTCTTTTTTGTTAAGTTTGGATTTTGAGCAGGAGATTTTTCAAAATGGAAATAATTACATAAAGAAGAGATTTTCATTTATGTCTCAAAAATTATTTTCTATGTGAAACATAAAACTGTTCAAAAATTATTTTTTTAAAAAAAGTACATCAATTTGTAACACTTAAAAATAATTTTAAGAAAAATTTCTATCTAAACTCAATAATTATTACTAAGAAAAGGAATTACTACAAATTAATCAATAATCCAATGTTTTTCCTTAATTTAAACAACAGGTAAATATGTTAATGCTCGAGAAAACATTTATAAATATTCTAATAACAAAATCAAGAGGTTCTTTAAACAATAAATACATTAAAATATTTTTAATAATTAAAACAATTATTAAATACAAAAATAATTAACTATTTAAATTAAATTGTTTGTTTTATAAAAACTGAAATATTTATATTTTTATGAACGCTTAGCACATTAAAATAACTTTTTATAAATTAAGTAGCAAAATTATCAAAATAAACAGGTTAATAACATTCTTTATGAAATCTATAACTTAACTATACATATATATATATATATATATATATATATATATATATATATATATATATATATATATATATATATATATATATAACTATGATTTACGTATGTATGTATATCTTTACAAATATATATTCATTACATCACCTTTTCAATTTTACAGTTTACGGACGTATATTTTTATTTACTACGGTTTTCTGAGTTTTATGATCACTTTGGTTTATTGCAATCGAACTCACTGTCAATCGCATTCGTTTCCCCATACTGTTCGAAAGGGTCGTCACACAAATGCACTCGATACATTGAATTAGTAATAATGTACACGAATAAATATACATTCAACGGGATACATCGAAAAAAGATTGCTTAATATACGATTACAATATGGTTCACCTATCGATGTAGAATACGAATGAGTATGTGCTTCTATTTTTAGATTTTGATTTTTGTACACTGGATTTGGAAAAATGATACGAAACTGACAGTAATCATGATTTAAATGAACAGGACGGATTCAGTCGAATATATAGAAATCATTAGGAAAAGTATTTTTAGTATATTCATGCACAAAATTCACATATACACACACACACACATACTCGTACATGATATATATATATATATATATATATATATATATATATATATATATATATATATCATATCATATCACATCAGTTTATATAAACCCATTGATGATCAAAAGCCTCATTGAATGTGAGTATTCACTGATACTTAGTCATATTGACCACAATAATGAAATGGGGTAATAAGAATATATATATATATATATATATATATATATATATATATATATATATATATATATAATGATAAGTAAATAGTAGAAAAATGAATACAATGAACTATAATTATATATCATTTTTATTTCTATCAAATTTAAAAAAAAAAAACTAGACTCTCTTACCATTTCTAGATGAAGAATTTTCTCAAACCATTCAAATTCCAAAGATCCAATGCCTTTTTCTTCCATGTTACACCAACAAAAGTTCTTATATCTCTATCTTGTCTATCCATTCATCTTTCCTTATACCATTTTATATTTCTCAATTCCCAATCGATATTTCTCCATTGATGATCTTTTTTTAGCTATATAAATAACATATTTCTACCTTAATCTTTTCACTCTTGTTGTAATATTCGTAAAATTTGTTCATTTCTTAATCCACAGGAAGAATATAGAAAAAGTTCTAGTGCTTGAACTTCGAGGATTCTATGCACTCTCTGTTCTTCAATTTTATCCTGATCATTGTCACAGTCATAGTATTTTACATTCAAACATAGTGCTGATTCAACTTAAATGCTTGGAAGTTTTTTTTTATTTTAACCTAAAATATCTTATAAGTTTTGTCTCTGAAGATAAACCTTTCGATAGTCAAAGAATATCACAGTATCTCTTCTAGAAATACTATTTGTACCTTTTTCTCACTTTATATTATTGAATTAGGAATTTAGATGAGGGTGTGTGTATATATATATATATATATATATATATATATATGTGTGTGTGTGTGTGTGTGTGTGTGTGTATGTGTAGATATTCATATTTATTTTATGCCTAACTACAATGTATGTATTAAATTATAACTCAGGTGGTTAGATGATGGTGTTATTTTAATAAATCAAAATAACAGTGAAGCACCTGTGACCAAAACAAATACTTCAATAAATGCAACACAAGCCGCCAGACTATTTATAGAAACGCGAGATATATGGGTTGGTGAAGCGCAACTGTACAGATCCTTCAATGTTATTGAAGTTCACAAAAACAAGATATTTTATATATATGCTTGAAAAATCGTATTATATTTATACACGTCAAATAAAAAATTATTTTTAACGTTTATTTTCACTTCTAAAAGTCTTATTTCGTCTATACAGAACAATATAAGTAGCTTAAAGTATTATTTTTTATTAAACAACTTTGAAATGTTGTATGAAATTTTTGTTCACGGAAAAAAGAATTACCACAAAATAATTTAAATATCAATGATTGAACAATTTTTAATCAATACAAATAAATAGATCGATGAAAAAAGAATAACAAATTTTGGAATTTGCAGATACTAAAAAAGGAACGTTTCCCAATATAATCTAAAAAACAAATATCAGTTTATAGGATAAAGATTTAAAAACTTCTTAAGCTAAAGAAGTCACGATATTTCAATCTAAAATCAAAATAATGTTGATCTTTTTTATATTCAAAGCAGTATGGACAGTAAATCCACTTCTGAATAAGCAACTGTTTGTTGAACATTTCCATACAGATATATTTCAAAGAAATAATTGGATTTCTTAAAACCAAACGAAATTAAAACGAAGGAATTAATTATCTACTCTTCATTAGAACAATGCACTATTGAAATATTTATTTATTTTTTTGTAAAAAAATACATTTACGTATTATAAACATTTATTGACGTGCATAAAAATGTGTGGAATGAAGAAAGTGTTATTCTGTGCAAGAATGTAATCTATGCAGACACTTGAGTTATATCACTGACATGAAGAAGACGTGAAATCGTCTTAAGGAGATGACAAACATTTAAATTTCAACGCAAGTTACAAACATTCACTTGTAATAGTGTTCCCAAGAGATACAGTTTAAGGGTAACAGTATTTATAGTCGACCTGAGTTGAGTAATGCACACAATTCGTGATGTATGAAGGTCTAGTATTCGTGAAAATACTTGAATGCGTACGAGACGTTGAAAAGAGGATACGTGTAATGTAACTATTGTCAAAAATCTTCAGTGTTCACAATGGATAAATCCCAAGTCGATAATACGCGTTATATTAAGCATCGAGAGCAACGAAAAAGAAACAGTGTGGATATTTAACAGGGCCATCGTGCACCATATAACAATGCTATTTACTTTAGGTCAGTTTATTTTTCGCAAGTTTTGTTACATTTGAAGTAGTGATGTTGCATCGTGTTCTTAATGAAATGTAACATATCTCGAGTACGATTTCCCGTGCGGCTTGTCAGAACAACCCTTTTAATGCGTCTAACTCTTACTAAATATTTGAAACGTAATATAACTAAGGCATGTTTGAATTCTTCTCAAATTTTATTATAGTTATATCGTAAACAGTCGTTGTTTTTCTGTAATTTAAGTAAAACAACAAACATATTATATTCTGTGTTCAAGTAAAAACCACAAATAAAATAGCGCAAGAATGAAATAAATGAGTAAAATGAATGTTGTATCTTGTAAATAATTAAAATGTATATATACATGTATATACAATATATATATATATATATATATATATATATATATATATATATATATATATATATATATATATATATATATATATATATATATATATATATATATATATATATATATATAGAAAGAGAGAGAGGGAAATTAAAAGTTTCTAAATAAATTTCATTTTCTAACCAGTTTAAAAAATATAATATACAAAAATAAAATAATTATAAAAAAATAAACACGAAACTTTACTCAATTATTAATTAAAATAATAATTTAATAAATAAAGTTCGTTTCACAATTTTAATTACTGGCACTGGGCTTTAAATTCTAAACAAAATTTATATCCATTGGAAAATTCTGTTTTTTATTTATACATTAAAATATAATATTTGAAGTTAAAAATACTAAACGGTTAACAATTAATTTAAAATTAACTAGTCCTATATTTAAAAGGATTTTTTTCTGTACACTTATAAACAGAATAAATATAATTACTTCGAATAGCTTTTCTTGTCAAATTACTCAAATTATAGAAATATAACTGATAATGTTCTTAAATATATTTTAATTAACTGAGTTTTTCAAAGTTACGCATCATTTTTTTCAAATGACCAAAAATTTAACAGCAAACTCCATAATAAAAAAAAATTAAGAATATCTTTATTTCTATAATCATTTGTGTACATCATTCATTTATGGTATTAAAACAATAATTTATCTAGAGAATGTCAAATAATTTATAAAAAATATTTTCAAACAGTACAATATAAATAATCATAAATTGTTTTATAATTAAAATCTAATTAATTCAACCTAAACTTATAAAATTATAAGACTGAAGAAAAATGGTAAAATTTTGATATATTAAGCTATTGAATATAATGTTCAGTTACATTTGATGAACTATAATTTGATTTAAATACCATTTTTTTAAAAAAGATTTTATATATATATATATATATATTCTTCAAAACACCCTTCAAATTTTTATCGTGAAAAATATACTGGGAAATGAGACTTCAAAAGGTTCAGAATCAGTAATGTATTTTTTTCTACCCTAGTAATTCTTTGTAATTTGATTACAGCAAATTTTTATATTTCACGACTTATTTTATATAACATAATTTAATTCATTTTCTCTTATATTCATAAATCTATTTATATAAATTTTTCATTATGTTCCCTAAATATTGTTTACATTTATATAATGTGATAGAACATTATATTGATATAATGTTCTATCAAATCATTTAATATTAAAAATAAACGTAAATTATCAAATATGTACCTTTTCAATAAATACAAATTCCATATATTTGAAAAATCTATGATTTGTATAAATACATTCAATATATTATCATAATTTATGATACAATAATGTTTAATACACGTATCAATATTTTCATTTGAAATAAAAACGAATACATATTTGCAGATTTGACATACAATTTGTATACAATAGAATTGACATACAATTATTAATATAATGCAATGAATTACTCTTGCATATTTAATTAACAAAATTATTAAATATTAATAAATATAAACTATATTAAATATAAAAAAAAAATTATTGATTTTATCTAGTTTTCTGGTGCATAGTAAAAAAGAGCATATAAAGGAAAAATCATTCAATGAGAAAATTAAATTTCTCATTGAATAGTTGGGTATATAAAAATGGCAATGGAAATTGAATATTACATATATATATATATATATATATATATATAATGTGTGTGAGTGTTAGTCATAAATAAGTGTCGACCAAAACGATTTTCTTCGAGACCGAGTGGAAAAACCATAGAAAATCATTATGTTTGTTTAACATATCGCGTGTTGGTAGTTAACGTTCACTACACGGTCAGATTTGTTCACGAAACAGAATTTGTCCACCCTTGCTTAAACTACACGCATATATGCGTACACACACGCACGCACTGTCGCATGTTTATATTATATAAAGTCTTGATGTATGTCGCCATGACCATACAGTTCACTCATAGTACAGTGCTACTCGCTCGCCCTCCACATGCTCAATATATCAAAAAGCGTCTAACATAAATCTCTAAGATGGTTTCCGGTTTGAAATTTCATGTTATCTCGGCGAGTAGTTTTATAATGTCGTACGTATTTCTGCACCTGTCAAACGGCATGTAAAGAATACTATGTCGGTCTTCAGTTTATTCTATTATTTTTTTTACCTCCGCACATATGTATTATAATGCCACTGTCTGTGCGAGAATTCTCTGCTGAGAGACAGGTTTATTTATATTTTATATACAAAGAGATTAATGTGGAAAGAATGTACGATGACATAGCAGCAATGTTTTCGTGCGGAATGATCGAATCTATGTGAGAGCAGGTTCGTTAGTCCATGTGAAAATTTTGACGGTTTACGAAATTTCAGACAAATTGTGAAGAATCGTTAGTTTTTAACATTCTAGTTACATGTTTTTAACATTTCATAATAATGACAATATATTCAAATAAACCTATTAATTAGAAATATAGGATCATTAAAATGTGCCGCCTAGATTTGTATTTTATTAGAAAGAAACATGTATATAATTTTTTTATGTAAAACACAAATCTCACGTCACATTTACATAACCTATACTTTATGTATACTTGTAAATGAACTGAAAACGCAAGTAGAGTTTTTTAGGTGTAGTGCTATCGTTAAATAGTTTTAAATATACCATTTAGTCAGGTATGTTCTAAATAAATTTCAATAATGCTAATTTTATCGTTGCACTTATATGAAATATCAATTTTTATATATAATCAATAAAATTGAATTGGCAGTTGTATTGTACACGCATACTGTAAGATAGGTTATATATGGGTACATATGTGTAAATGAATTATTAGTTATTGAAAGTATTAAATTTCTTAGAATAAAAATCATTTATTGGACAATTAGTTTCTATTTATTAAAATTATATTGATTAATAAAGATATAAACAACAAATATTTTGTATGTATTTTTTCTTGTCAAAATTAACTTATATTTTATTCTTGTTAATATGTATATATTTATATATATATATATATATATATATATATATATATATATATATATATATATATATATATATATATATATATATATATATATATATATATATATATATATATATATATATATATATATATATATATATATATATATATATATATATATATATATATATATATATATATATGCATGGTGTATTTTTTATTATAAAGATGTTAATTCTTTAGTTTATCATTTGTCAACAAATTTCTTTGTTTAATTTTGTTATATGTAAGATTCATTTTATTAGGAACGTTCGTAGCAACTAAAGATACTGTTTTAAATATTTTTCCTATTATATATGTGTGTTTAAATACATTATTGAAATGAGAATGGTTTAAGATTGCAATTGTGAAACATATTTAATATCTATTATAAAATTGCAACAAATGAGTAAGGTTTATTACATTTTTCTATTCAATTAATTCAATATTTATGTATGTTGTACATACATGCATGTATATGTATGTATTTATATATATATATATATATATGTATGTATGTATGTATAATTAAATCCGTGCAAGGTATTTGGTATTGATTTAATTCTTAAACATAAGATGTTTTCAAATTGATATATGAGAAAGAACAATAAAATGTTTATGCAAAAATGACAATTGTTTTTGTTTTATAAGCAATATTATGAAAATTATTACTTATACAAATATGAGGATTATATATATATATATATATATATATATATATATATATATATACATGTGTAATTTCTTAGAAATGATTGAATATATTACTGTTAAAAATTGATTACTATTTTTAACAAGTAAATAGAGTTGTATAAATTGAATGAGTCTATGTATTGTGTTGTTATTGCAATTTCAGTAATGTTAACAGGTAGTAATTTTAATTAATTGCAATAATTGAGTCCGTACTGCAGATATTATTTATGTTACATATGTATATTTTTGAATTAAATAAAATTGAAGGATTTTTCTGTTGTTTTCATTTGAGTGATCTATTGTATTTTTTTGTAATATTATCAGAATATGATGTGATGTAAAATAAAGTTGATTAGTACATGTAGTTGTTTTTCTTATTTTTTTTATCTAGGAATTAAGTGGAAAATGTACAACAATGCAAGAGGAGCTTATGAATACAATTTCTATTGAATGTTAAATTGAATAAAAAAATTTGAAAGAATTGTTTTTTATCTGTTCTTTATTTGATTCGAATTAATTAGTAAAAACGAATTCAAGACATCAGGATTTAGTCTTAAGTTTAATTTTTGTAAAATAAAACCATTTGAAAATATGTCTCAGTTCTTTTTTATTTTTTTTATTCTAGATTTAAATTTAATAAAAAAGGAATATAATTCGAGCGGTTATAGTTCCAGTTTCTTCATTCTTCAGGTTTCTTGTTGATATTGCTCGATGGATATTTTTAGTTTTAAGTTTATTGTAAAAATAATTAAAAATATTTGAAAATAAATTTTCTTCTTTATGTATTTATCTGTAATATTAGATAAAATTGGTAAAAATGATAGTTTGATTTTTCATAAACATTAAGTGTCTAGTGATTAATGTAAAATATTGAATTTTTCTGATATGTTTATGAAAAATTAATGTACTTAAGAGTACCTTCAATTCCCAGTCGGAAAATCACTCATTTTCGAGGATTAAACATAAAGTTAACAACCTCATATTGTAAAAACAATTGTCAAGAAACTTTGGCAAGAAAGGCTCTATTGTCAGAGTTCATGGACTGGAATAGTCTGTGGAGCCAATGATGATTATAAATGAACTAAATATTTTATTTTCATTGACATTTTTATTGATTCTAACTGAAAAAAAATTTTTTCAGAAAAAACTGTTTAAAAAATATTCAAATCATTATTAAATAATTGATTTACCAAAAAAATAAATAATCACCTCTTTTTAGTATAAATGATATTAAAACATTTATTGAAATAATATAAAAATCAATAACATTATGAAGAAACGAAGTTAAATAAATAAATCACTCGATGTTTTTTTTCAAATATTTCACAAATATATTATCTCAGTAAAATGATCTTCATTATGTTTTATATATTCTTAAAAAATTTGAAAAAATTTTTAAATGTTTTTTATGCAATCATTAGTATTTATAATTATAATTTGGCATTATATCTAAATTCATCTTTACAAGTGAATTACTAATATTACAAATGTCAAAATATTTAACAACTGGTCATTGTTTTATGAAATTTCACAAAAATATTTAAAATTTTAATTTGTATACTTTGATCCAGTTATGTATTCTTTTATGACAATTCTATTATATTCAAATTATAAATAAAAATATCTAATTTGTATGTCTGCGCTCCTAAAATGATAATAGAACCGGATTACATTGATATCTAAAACCACAAAAATAATTACAACTAGCTATTAAATAATTACTGATCATTATGATACAGATTTTTTTTTAATATTTGATTTGCTAACTAATAAATAATAATTTAATCAATTATTATAAATATATTTTATTCCATGAAAAATTAATTGAAAATTAGAAATAAAAAAATCACAGGTCAATCAACGTTTTGAAAATATTCATTTTAAAATATGAGTCAACCATGAGTATTGTAATAAAAAAAATCTATTTTAATTTACAAAACAAATAAAAAGTAGATATTATATTTAACAAAAAAACATTTTTTTAAAATATATAATTTCAAAAATGTTTTTTTTAAATCTACACAAATCTCTTGTAATTTCCTAAGTACTTCAAATTATATTCTTTTTTAAATTTATTATGTAAAATCTAGTATGGTAAACAACTTTTAACTAAAAATTAAAAGAATTAAAAAATGTATTAAACATAAATTTTCTACAAGTACGAAGTACGTGCTCTATAATAATGTAACTCTTTCTTTAATTGAATTTATGAGTCTAATTTGAAACGATGTAAACAAAGTTCTAAATTCAAAATGATCTTATTTCATCCTGTTATCTGTTTAGCGAGCACCCGAAAAACTTTGTAAGAAACATGTTAAAATAACTCTGTAATATAAGCAAGATATCTCGAGTGTTTTATGTAAAAGGTGTACGTAGGCCGTTATGCAACATCCGAGAAATAATATTTTCTTACAATATTTCTTTTTATTCCGTGATAAATTTGAAAAGTAATCTAGGCCGCAGCCACCGGTGCAATACACACCGAGCGCATTACCTTCTCCTCCCACACTTTCTGCTGTGCACACGACGCGAAACGACGTGACACAAACGGCGCGAATATTGTCTGTGCGCGCTGTACAACGTCGTTTAACGTTGACGGCGTTCATCGTTGCTTTTTCGGGCGTTCGTGCGATTCCGTCCGGCGACGAGAACGGCTGATGGAAAATCGATCGCGGGAGCAGCCCGGACTCGCGCACACTGGTGGCGGTTCATCGACCCGCCCGTACTCACACGCTGCTCCGGCGTGCATGCCTACCACCGGCCCAGTGTTGCCAGCTCGCGTGAATGAAAATATCGTTAAAATGAGCAAACGAAAATCGTGATTCGGCCAACGAAATTAATAGTGGATGCTAACGAAAGCGTGTGTTCTATATAAAGGAACGAAAGGCGATGCGGTTTATGTGTAAATCACGGACGGAATTATCGGCAGGAAGGTGTAGATTTTATAGTAAAATTCGAAACATTTAATGTTCGGATGAAGTCGTAAGTTCGATAAGCTTTCGGATGAAACTCGATAAAATTCGCAGGATTTAATATTTAGTACTGGAGGAATACTTGAAATATTCAATAACGTTCTCTAATAATAAGAACGAAAAATTAACTAAATTTTATATAAATTAGTTTTAAAAATAATTTTATAAATTTTATACATATAAATAATATATTATTAACCGTATTTTTTTCACATTAATATTTTTACATTTCAATATTATCAAGCTTAGAAAAACAATTTAACATTTGATTGACACTACGAGTATGTCTACAATTTTCAATTTAGTTATTAATTTATTTAATTTGGAAAATTTATTACCCCTTGTTTAATCATACATTCAAACCTAACAACTAAAAAATTTTGCATATGACAATTTATTGAATTTTTAGATTAAAAGTTACACAAACCAATAATATAAGAAATTATTGTAATGTAATTTAATTTCGTTTAATTTTTAGATAAAAAAATAAAGAAATGATATGCTTTTATCAATATTACATTTATATATATATATATATATATATATATATATATATATATATGTATGTATATATTACTGTTTTCATTTTAACTCGATTAAACTTAAAATAAATCGTACGATTTGGAAACGTTCCAAAATTTAAAGCTATTACTACTTGCAACATTAAATTATTTATACCTTGACAGATTTCTCACAACTATCTCTTAAAATTACTCTTATATTTAGATACGGTTTTATCATAATTTAAATTATTCTATAAAAATATAAAACCATAATATAAATCAAAAATAATAAAAATTTACTCTTGTCATATTTTTATATGAAACATTATATGTCACATGTTATTCTTGTTTTATGACTATACTGTGTTACTATTGTACCAACAAATATTACTGAAATATCATAAACAGAATACTTGTTCAATTTAAATACAAATATTACTTCAGAAATACTCATTAAATATATTAAATTATTTTTATTTCATAAATTTTATATCTAATAATTTTTACGATCGTTGAAAATCCATTTACAAAACTAATTCGAATACAATGTCATTAACTCGCACTGGAATAAAATAGATGATTTTAAGTGCTTTTTGCGAAACATGATTTAGCATTTTATACTTCACTTTCTTATACATTCTGCTTCAAATTTCATAAAATACGATCATTAGATTTTCGCAGCATTTTCAAATTATCGAACAACAGAGTGGTACATAAATCGTTATTAATTTTCAAATACAACTGGTACTCTTGTACAAAAATAGATTGCGACGATCGATCGTTTAAGAAAACTCGACGACAGATCTCTCGAAGAAGTCATTAGATTGACGTTGTAGCCAGAGACGCATTTCATTTTTCATGTCGTCATTCGAGCGTAACCTGTGCTCTTTGAGAAACCCTAAAACGAGATGATAATCACAGGATGACATTGTAGATGAAGAAATATATTTCCATCCAAAACATCTTTTCGTCAATTGGTTGTCAAACGATCGACCGTATATTAACATGTGTTACATTTCTTTCATGTCGAAATCGTAAACGTAAAATTGAAAAACTGCATACAATTTGTATTTTAAATAATATATCTACTGTAAAAATGTATTTATATCTAAACAAATATGTTAATTTTAAAAAGATTATTATAAATAAATACACAAATATACTCTTAAATAGAATATATATATATATATATATATATATATATATATATATATATATATATATATATATATAGTTCATTACTTTAACAACTGTGTATATTCGAGTTTTATGTCTTTTTCAACGTAACCACATGTATGCATAAAATGCCAATAACCACGAGTCTATTTATGTAGTCTAAAAATTTAAAAAAAGCATATATTGTACATTTATAAATCATGGCATAAAATCTTTCAGACAAGAATGAGTGTTGCCACTCTGCCATAATCTGTTTTAAAACTTTTTTTCTGACAGTGAAAATATTTTAAAATAGAATTAAAACTGTTGGAGCGTATAATTTCCGCTAACGAGTACGAACACTTGCCACTAGACTTATAATCCGTAGCCACGTATATTGTTATAACGAATAACAGTTAATGCGCTTAAGAGATCGTTTGAGAAATTTTCTGTCGAGTGAATATAAAAAAATCTTCTCGCACCGATCGTCTTGTATAAATAATTACAGCATGCGGAGATAATGAAACTTTAAATCGATTCTCGATTCTAAGATGATCTTCTTGTCGACGTATTCGCATCTACGTTGAAAATGAAATACTTTAGAGAAAAAATCTTTCCAAGTTTCATGTATAAAAAGTTTTATGACGATTTAAAAGATTGAACGGAATCTAAGGATTACGTTTCAGACTGTTTATAATTAAAAAAGAATACATTTTATCAACTATTGAAAATTAAATAAACGGTTGTTTTAAAACGATAAATTAATTTTAATATAACTTTATTTTTTAAAAAATGATTTATCGAAAAATCTTATGACATATAAAGTATTTTTAAAATATTTCTGTTTAAAATAGCTATTTTTAATTCGAGTTATTTTAGAACTCACTTCAGTACAATGCTCATTAAAAGTTAAAATGGTCGTCATAATGAATGATGGCATAGTTTAAAATTCAAGACTTAAATTCTTAATGCATCTGCTAACAGATTGATGTTCTGGTTAATCATTTTCTATACAAAACTTTCATTACGTCGATACAATTAGTACGTCATCATTAAATGAATTATTTTAATGAATGAAATTATTTAAAGAAAATTATTTTATGCACTCCAAAAATAATTATTTCAATTTTTTATTCAATAAACAACTAAATAATTTTATTTAAATACTTCAAAATATATTTTTAATAAAATTTCATGACCTACATAAATAAATAAATATATATATATATATATATATATATATATATATATATGTATATGTATGCATGTGTGTGTATAAATCAGCAAACTTATTCACACTTGTAGTAATAATAAAAATTTTTTTTATAAAATTTCAATTACAACATTTATTTTTATTAAAATAATTTAACCTACTCTAAAATAAATATAATATAAAATTAATCAATTTTTAATAAAAAATATATAGTTATTATTGTTATTCTTATTCTTATATACATATTTAACTTTATTTCTTTTTTAATTAATACATTTTAGTATCTTAGCAAAAATATTAAAAAAATAATTGTAATATTTCAAGTTAAAATATATTACAAAAAATATTATTATTGTTATATACGATAAAGATTAATAAAATAATAAATTAATTCTTTTATGTACACGTGTCCTTAACTAATACCTTTAATTTTATATTTCGAACAACATTTGAAATATGTTTTCAAATTTAATTTGAAACTTTTCAAATCACAAAATATATTTAAAAATATTATACTGTTTAAAATAAACTACGGCCATAACCCAAAAACAATCAACATGTATTTTAAATAAAAAGTATGTGCGTACTTGAAATATGTATACCGATTATTTTTGATGTGTTACGACATACGAGAAGATCTGATCCCATGTATTCATTGTTAAATACATAAAAGGATGAAAACTCATTTTCCGCGTTTCGAATTATTAAAAAAGCCTGCAGATATAATACCGGCAAACTGAAAATGTTCGCTAACAAACTTCCACAATCAAATCAAATTCGAGTCAGACAGCCGGACAAAACAATCATAACCGCACCGTCGACCAGAACTCGAGAACCGCTCGCAAATCCACAACCTGAATTATCGTCGAACTTTAATATCGTAGATAGAAAATCCGAAGATGACGATCGGTGTAATCCGTGCATCGGGCCAGCCACAGCGACGCCCGAGCGACGTCATATTACAGATTTCAATATTATAACAATATGAGATGATATTTCCGGGACGTAAGGGCGATGATGAAGCGGTCGATGGACGAACGCGGTGAAGGCGACGCGAGGCGACACGACGGATCTAGTCTCACATACAGCCGGCGGTGAAACGACGCTGGCGTTGCCAATTTAGCCGATGTAGTTACTAGATTTGGCGGTGGTCTCGACGTTTAACACTAATTTAGTTTTCTTGATTAACTGATGAAATAAGCTGATTAATCAAGTGAGATTTATAGAGAATATATTTCAGGGATATATCGTTTTTCCCCACCTCTTAACATCGCACAACACACTATGTAATTGCAATATACAAAAGTGAGTTGTTAAATATTTTAAAATCTTATTTGAGAAACAAAAAACATTAATAAAACTGGGAATGAGATATTCTTTATGAAATACTACGAGTTTGAATTCATTTTACACTTAATTACTTCAACCAAACTGCTTGTATTTTCTTTATTGTTGCCTTTAAGAAAAACTTTGTTTATAAAATTACATGCTTAAAATTTTCTTACTAAAGTTGTTTAATTCGTATCTTTATAAATTCTTACTTTGTGATTTTTTATATTGCATTATAAATGTTTATTTCGATAGAATGTTTAAATTGAATATAAAGTATATAAAATTTATTTTGCTTATAAACAACTTTTCTGACTAGGTACATATATATATATATATATATATATATATATATATATATATATATATATATATATATACAGTTTAATTACGCAAAAAATAAATTATTTTGTCAAAGAGTAATATCTTTTATAAGGTTTTTTTTAATAAAATATTTCCATATTTCTTGACTTCTACTTCAATCATACAACTGTATAAATTATATTAATACAACGATGCAGTCTAATGGTTTGAATGTAATTACTTGCTGTTTAATTATAAAATCAATAGTTATATGTTTATCATGCACATAAGAATATTAAAAACGAATTATACTTCACTATATATTTCGTTTTTTATTTTATTTTTATACAATGAATACACACCTCCCTCAACTACGATCACGCACACATATATGTTTGTGTGTAGTATTTAAATATATATATATATATATATATATATATATATATATATATATATATATATATGTATACATTTCCAAACATTGTACTTGAAAAAGTATATGATTATTTTTTTTCTATACATTACTAACTATGACAACATTCGCTCTGTGTTGATTCCAACAAACCTTAAAAAAAAATCGATAATCGGAAATGAATAATGAAATAACTTATTTCAACTGTAATTTGCGTGAACGTGATGCATGTTTATGAAACGTGTCGATCAGGGTTCGACACTCATTAATTTCAATTTTGAATAATATTCAACTCAACATTTTACTTGTATTTAACATTCAAATTTTCCTTTAAAAAATATCAATTCAGTATTTGTATCGTAAATAAAATATACTGGAATAAAAATATTCATGGGACAAAATTAGTTTTATTATAAAATCATATTAAAATGAAATTAATATTGAACATCATATTGTACTATTTTTTAAAATAAATTTATAAAAAGTACAGATAAATTGGAATTGTTAAATAATACATATTTAAATCTCGCTCTTAAAGTCAATAATGTAGAAATTTTAAATAATAATCATAGTATCAGACTGAAAAGAATAAAAAATGAATAAAACAATCTTTAAGAATCAAAAACATACATGCAAATATATAAATGCATATCAATGTATCATACAAAAGGTATAAAGCCTTATATCGGTCTTTTACAGTATATATATCCAAGAAAACATTTTAAACACAAAAAATGCCATATATATTTAAATTAAATATTGAACTTTCATCGTGGTTGCATTTTTCCTATATCGTGTTGCTATTGCAAGTTCTATATAAATATTTTTTTTCGTTTACTGCAAGCAGTGTCAATTGGACACTGCAGGCGGTATCGGTTTGTGGTTTTATTGAATAAAATGCATCATATTGCAGAACCAAATATTTCAAAACGCCAGTCAACGGAATTAGTAGCAGGAATGCACAGATGTTTGTTGATATATTGGACTTTTATACAGTATACAGAATGTTAACATTCAATGATTTTTATTGGTTTCAGTTTTAATTTGGTATCGTATTTATATATGTATATGCATACACAAATGTGTACACACTTATATATATATATATATATATATATATATATATATATATACATATACATTTTGTTTATCGAGCAGAGATATATTAAATATATGGCAATATTTTATTTACAACATTAACTAACTAATAAATAATACTTTTGTGTATATACAATATTAACGAACGTTATAAAATCCTATGAACAAACAAGGTCTATTAATAAAAATATAAAACACTTGGCAATAAAAATTAAATTATGCTATATTAATTTGAATAACAATTAATTAAGTTTTTAAATAAAAATTTTGTAATTATATGAAAAACTGTTAAGAATAATAAATTTTAATCCATTTTAACAACATACAATATATAAATTTTTTGTTATTAAAAATATAATCAAATAATAAACTCCCTAATGGTATAAAGAGAAATTAAATATATTTTTGATTTGACAAGATCATAAACAAAGTTTATTTTTATATTTTTACAACCTACATCATACTGTATAATTGATTAAAAAATGTATAAATGTTTACATTTCCAGTGAATGTGTAAAACTACTAGCTTGTTTACGATTATGTTAACTTTTTAATACAAAAAGGTATTGTAATTATTTAATGAGAATTTTTAATTTTTCCATTAAAAAAATACCAAAATTGTTTTGATTTATTATGTGTAACTGTTTACAAAAACATTAAATTTAATTTCGAAACCACCAGAATATAATGTTAAATAATCAAAAAACTGGTTTATAAATGTTTATATATAAAGACAACTATTAACTTCACAAATATATTTATTTTATTGATTACGTTCTCGTGTAACCATTTTGTAACGAAAAATCGTACAAACCCTCCAGCTGGATAATAGCCAAATTTCCAACCGATTTCACCTCCACCCTTATACACATTTACAATTTCGAGATATACAACGAACACTTTTTATTGTTGTATATACTGATATATATATATATATATATATATATATATATATATATATATATATGAATGTGTGTATATGTATGATAAATTGTTTTAATTTTCAATGTCATTTGTTGCAAATAATTCAGTCTGCATTTGAAAATGATTTCGTGTAATTTCATACAAATATGGAAACAATTTTAATAATTTTTATACAAACAATATAACTGATCGCGTTTTAAATAACAGCTTAATGTATAAACAATTAACAGTTGCAAAAATGATTATAAAATTGCACAATTTTTTAACTGCATTTAATTTTTTATTTAATAAAAATTCACATAAAATTCATACACAAAAAAAATATATAAAAACATAAATACACTAATTGACAATTCGCAGTGCAAATTTGAAATACAATACAAAACATATAATGCATTGACGTAAATGCAATATAATATTTAAACTTGTAAATAAATATTTTCCTGCAACCACAAACACACGAATGTTACATATTTAATATTTTATATGCATTTGACTGTCAATTAAAATCGAACGAATATAAATAAATATAAAAATAAAAAATCCAATTCTGTTAGTTTTTTAATCCTAATTTGGAATACCTACTAGAGTATATAATATTATTTACTAACTTGAAAATAAAAGGTTAATAGGTACATTGCATTAACATAAATTTTATTTATTTTATGAAATAAATTATTTTAATTTTATATATAACCATGAATATATTTATAATTTAAAAAAGAATATATAGGACAGAAATATAGAGAAATTTGAATAAGAGAAACGTTGGCATTAAATATTAGAAATTGATAAGTGGTTTTAATCATAACGGTTTATATATATAACAATATTGAATTGATGTTCGTAGCACATTAGTAATTAATTATTAATAATTCAAAATTAATCAACATATTCATATTTTTTTAGTAATTATGTAAAATTAAATACCTTCATTAATTTTTAATACGAAATGATTCATAACGAAAATTTAAATAACATAAAAATTTATAATTTCAATTTTCGAATTTTTTTTAGCATAAACCCACTTTAAATTAAACTTTATTCTCATATTATAATGAACAAAAATTGTCGGAAAATCGTTTAACATTTTAAAACATTCGACATAAAAAATACTTAAATAAAATTCATTTAAAAAAATGTTTCTAAATTCAACAAGCATTACACTTCTCTAAATTATTTAATGTGGAATTTTTGCTTTATTAAAGTAGTATACGTATGTACATTGTTCTTTAATACTCCACCAACATACATATAAATATATATATTTGTGTATATACGTATATATGAATAATATAGTTAAAGCAGAGAAATTTTGTAGTCTGTACTTGAATGTTTTTAAAGCTAAAAATATCATTAAATCTTTAAACAGCAGCGAATATACGCGATTTAAACAAACATTACGTTACTTGTTTTTCCATTTCATATGCTGGTACTTAATATATGAAGTTCTATTTCCCAGTGCTGCCCTTATTTGGCTTTGTACGATATAAAAATGGTTGCATGAAGAATAAAAAATAATCTACAAAATCATAAAAGATTTAAATTGTGGTTTTGCTAACTCTTTGGATTCACTCGTATATTTTTCAGATAAGTGTTCTTCCCTTAAATCCTTTGTTATATAAAGTTAATTTAAATTTCAATCGTATTTTCAACTTTAACAAAGAAATTAGAAAAGCTTGTTTAAAAAATGTTAATAACAAAAAAGTTAATCATTTTAATTATCTTTCTAAGAAAATATTTGAATTACACAGCAGTGGTAATTAAAGGTAGTTAACAAAATTATTTAAGATAGAAATGTGTAAATAGTAATTTGAAATTCATCACATATAAAGTTTTCTGTTGATTTTCCAATTAATAATAGTAGTGAATATTTTATAAATACATTATATTTTTCAAAAATATTTAAACAAAATTAGTTTGGAATTAAAACTAAATTACTTTTAAAAATGGGTTCATTCCTCCACATCAAAAAATTATTTAAAGAGACTATCAGTTTTATTTTAAATTAAAATATATTTTACAACAAAATTGAAATGTTTTTTTGTGGTAAGAAATGATATCAATCATTTGTGATTCTATAATATTTGATGCTAATATTCCAAATTACTGTTGCACCCCAATATGGTTAATATTCAATCATTTATTCAACATATTTGCATAAATTTTAATTAAAGGTCCATAAAATTCTATTTTCAATTGTTTACATCTTGAAACACGATTATATTAATGAAAAAATTAAAGCTTCAAAAATCAACTTTATATTTAATAATGCCAAAATTCAAATTTTACCCTAATACAGCCGATTAAATAACATCAGTATTTCAGTAATATATAAACATTTATAATACAAATAACACAGTTTTCTGATCGTTACTCTTACGTCCACATTTAAAATCACAATGCAGATTTAAATGATTTATAATACATGCGCTGGAATCGTATGAAAATCCATTATTTACATCACAATTAAAATACAAAACGATGAATATTCAACGAACAGTGTGTAATATAGAAATGTTTAATCTGTAATGAAAATCAGTTTTAAACGCAACGAGTGTTTCGAGCTTTCGAAATGTCAAACGTCTATGCCCCACTGAAGCACATTATCACTGCTGGGACTCTAAAGTGGTCTTGTGGATAGTCTATCGGTCCGTAGGTTCCGCGATCGAACAGTTCGTTGAAATCGAATCCCGCTTCCGAACTCTACTTAATATTTAATTGTTGTTTCTGTTGAACAGCTATACTAAAGCTTCATGGCAAGTCAATAAAAATTCCGCAGACTGTAAAAGACGAACTGCCGTCAGCGAATTTCCTTTTAGATTTAATGACAAAGTTCCCGCCGTCGTTGCTTTCGCATTTCGATAGAACGGGAGCTAGTACTTGATCGGCTACGAATTTAATTTTTAAAGATACGTCAGTTTATTAATAACATCGAACGAGAATCAAATATACATGAATGTTACTTCGACGGTATTAAAAAAAGTTTCTCGGTTTTTTGATATCAATCGATTCAAAATTGATATAAAATTCATTTCGGTTTGCTTTTCAACAACAGTATTGACGCATGTATTACATGACATAAATATTTAAACAATGAAGTATTGATTATATACAGCCAGTGTTTCAATTACAATTATTGTACACAATGTGAATAATAAGTCAAATTAGGTCCATTATTTTACTCGTGTGTAAAATGAACGAAACTAAATTAATCATGTCACATTTCGATAATTGGACTTTAAAAATTACCTTTTGAAGATCTAATCACTCATCAACTTTGCATTTTATTCACAAAAAATACCTATCTGAAAAAATGAAATTATTAAAATATGTGAATGATAGATAAGTTATTATTAATTTTCTATTAAATTCTAATACCTGTTTGCCATCGTACTTAAAAAAACATCTAGTTCCACATATTGATTATTAAACAAGTTGAAACTTAGTATACAGTACACATATTTTCATATACTTAACTCGACATACTTTTATAATGAAAATAAATAAGTTATATAGTCTGTTCTATTATTTATATATATATTTTTTCATAAACAAAAAATATTTTAATAAATTTTATAAAAGACTTAAAATTCTGTAAAATTATCATAAATAAAATTAATATGTTTTCTTTTCCATATAAAACATTTTTACAAAATTCATTCTCAACATTTCTAATATAATTTTATTAAAGAAAATTTTAATTATACTGAAGAAAATAACTTGTTTTAATACCACTGCTCGATTAACCAAACACATCCAACATATTTATGAATATCGTGTATGGATGCGTATATGTGTTTGCTATGCATATGACCAACTGACTGATTCCAGATGCTTGTCTTTATCCGTACACACATTGCGGGGATAGATAGCAATTTTATAGTATATTTGTTCATAGTTGCAGTGTCAGCTTTATGTATATTCCATGCTTCTGTTATTATATGCAGATATTCTTACTATAACCGTCACGAACATTGAAATCCATTACAGCTAATGTAGCCCGTACTTTACTATAATTTGATTTTCTTTTTATGAACTTACTTCCA
Source organism: Neoneuromus ignobilis (assembly GCA_029203775.1). Taxonomy (NCBI): domain Eukaryota; kingdom Metazoa; phylum Arthropoda; class Insecta; order Megaloptera; family Corydalidae; genus Neoneuromus; species Neoneuromus ignobilis. The sequence goes on along the minus strand of CP092094.1, from coordinate 13,860,974 downwards.
TCCGTTTGTATACACACAGACAGATTATTTATCGTTTTATTTATTAAACATATGGTTCTGGATATAAGACGACTATTTTGTGACTGTGCAAATAAATATAACATATACTAAGATTGTATTTTAGTCAATGTAAAGAAATGTAAATATGTACAAACAGATATTTAACTTAACATATTTGTTTATTCAACTATTGATGTTCTTATTTTGACTTATTCTTCAATATGCTGCCAAAATCAATCAATTTTATTTACAAAATAAACTACGTTTTTTATTAAAACTGTTTGTATGAAATAAAATTTATTTTTTTGAATAGAAAATTTTTTTTTCTATTTTCAATAAACTTAATTTCAACTCGATTTACACTTTTATTAAAATGTTTTAAAATAAATTTCTTATTAGTTGCAAAACAATGGAATATTTATTTATAATAAACTATTATTTGTACAAATATATATATTGAAAAATAATTAATACTACTGATGTACATAAAAACATTAACCGAAATCAATAACCTATTAATTAATTCTACAAAATATTAGCTAGTTTTCGATAATATTTTTGATAACTATATTAAAAATCCTGATTATGAATTAAACTTTGCATGAATACAAAGTATGTTGCAATTGGTCTCCAGAGTGATATTACTCAGCAATAGGTATAATTTAACATATGGAATAGAGTTTAAGCTCGTATCAAATTAAAATTATAATTGAAATAAAGAACGTTGATGAATCTGCTGCTGTATAAACTCGCATATATGCTGGCCTATCCCTCTGTAGTTGACCTGAATATGTTGAGGTCAGTTTTCAGAAATATAATTACTGTACTGTGTAATCCACCGAACAGAACATTGAAACATTATCAACGCAACATAATATGGTGTAGTGTAAAGTCCATTTATCTTACCGCTATGTCCATATGAGTACATCTCTGTCTTTTCGTTGTATTTGCTTCATATCTATCATACAGAATATGACAAATGAGTAAATAAACATATAATCGATAACTGAAGAGTCGATATGAAAATCAGTGGCGTAACTATAATTATCTTTCTTTTTACTACAACAAAATGTGCTTAAGTTGAACAAAAAATTTTAGATATTAAAAGTACTTATTTCGATTTTTTTTAAAATATAAAATAATCAAAAATTTTGGTTATCATTAGTTAACCACAATTATTTTATTTACATACAGATGAATCAATAACCAACAATATAAAAGTTTATTACAATGTTTAATAATTACTTACTGTTAATATAGTTAATAATAATTACTTTTTGTTAAACATGTAGAACATGTATTATAATACAACACTTTGTAAATCATAGTCTAACTTCGAAATGTAAATCTTCAGTAAAAATAAACAATAAATGATTATTATTGAACATTTTTATAAATTCATTGTAGTGTTTGAAGGAATGATTCATGTATATAGAACAGAAAATATTATAATGATAAATCATTTGATTATTCATTAAACTCTTATTCATTGAAACTATTGTTTTCATTTTTTAATCCATTGATTTATTTTGAATTTTAGTCACGCTAATGATAAAATATTATATCTCAATATATATATATATATATATATATATATATATATATATATATATATATATATATATATACACGTATATAGTAACAAAATTCATTATATGAAACGACTGAAAAATAATTATAGGTTTAAATTTCACTGTCTTCGAGTATTTTGTAAAAGTAAACAACGAATCTGTTTGAACTCTGAATAGAACTTGTCATTGACTCATGATTAATCGGTACTCTATGCAGTTAACTGTTTTCGGTTTTGTTTGATTTGTCATGGAACAAAGAAGGGTAGTAGAGTAAATACTAAGAATACAAAGGGTAGTATAATATATTGATGATTTTCACAAAAATCGTTCCAAAGAAAACTTAAATAATAATTTCTTTAAACAGAAAAAATAAAAAAATATATACCAGGTTTAATAATTTAACATATTTTTTTTAAATTTTATTAATAATATCTATATAAATATATAACATTCGTAGTGTGATGTCAAATGTGATATTTATTATCAATATTAAGTATTATTAAATGTAATATGTGTTGGTATATTTTTTTCATTTAAAGTTCAAGTTCCTTAACAAAAAAAATACTTTTAATATCGACTTCCCGACCTTTGTGCATAAGTTAAGTGACAATTAACAAGTAATTTATAGTGCATATATGAACCATTAACAAAACGTAATTTCATCTCAATCTCTCGATAAAAATAATAACTCATTTATGATTTATACTATGTAAGAAATATACGTTATCTATGTTTAAGAAATGTTCTCATAAACTACAATAGACGCCATCTTAACATAAACTAGACCGTCGACAAACTTCTATCTGCACTATAATACGGTTTATTTACGATCACTGAATCATCATAACGACTCAATTACGTTATGCAACTGCACTGTCAAGATAGCGCCCTTTTGTTCATAAATCTGTCACCGTTTTGTACGAACCGCGGCCACCTATTGTCCTCCCAGTTCCTCAAACCCTCCATATAATATAATCGTTATATGTAAAGGTATTCACCAACCCATCCATTGTCTTACAACAACCATAAATGTTGATTCACAAAAGAGATAGAACTATATACGTTGCGCACTATAAACGTCTTGAATTATTACTTCCTTCTTTGTCAGACGTTTATATAAATCGTATGTAATTTATGTATAACAAGCATCCCGTTTTTATAGCATAATTAAAACATGTAGTAAATTTTCTGGTCAAATGAACGGGCAACACAGTTCGAGCGAAACCTCAAGTATTCGTTCCGTAATTAAACTTTGTTACGTTCGCCAGGTAAACAAATTTATAAACGAGATTTACCTTAAATACAAGTCAAATATTGTCGGTATAGGCACTCGCGAAGGACGTCGATACTATAAATAAAGTTCGATTAAATGCTATGTGGTCTGTATACCCACTGTTACGGATTAGATATATTATTTATGTACTTGGAAAAATCAGTAATATACTTGTTTAACGTACAACAGTACTTCTCTTTATACAAAAACAGATTTATATTTTAAAAATTAAATATAGAATATTTGAATGTAATTAAAATAACAATATTATCTACAGAAAACAATTATAAAATTCAAATTAAAATAAAAAGTGTACCTAACAAACCATTCATATTTCAATTATTTTTTTTAAAAAAAAATTTTTACCCTTGACAAACCTCGGTATTTTTTCTTCTTAAGTTTGTCTCATCTGGAGATATTCACCCTTGTAATCAAAATTTATCGTCACATTCTTATGTTCCTTTATCTTCATTTTATATTTACTCTTTTTCTGTCAATCTAGTTTGTTATATACTACCCCCTAGCTCCCTGCATAGAAAATACTGCAGTGATGCCAACATTTCAATAATTATATAATTATTTAAACATTTACTTTATTTATTTTAAAAAACTTTCAATCTCAATAAAAATAAATGCAAAAGATGATTTATTAAAATGCAACATTTTTTTATATTTTAATAAAATTATAATCGTACCAAAATAACATTATTTATATAAAATTAATACATATATAAAATATTTTAATAATAGATTTTTTTATTTAAAGAAACAATATTTAATAATAAACTACATTATATGAATATATAATTAATTCATAGAAATCATTTTAAACTTGAAACATATAATTAAATGTATTGTTTGAACTATACAACGTTCTCATCGTATTTCTGTTCCAAATAGAACGAAATTTATTAATCTATGCAAAGGTTAAGTTCCATTTTGTCGTTATCAGAATAACTAAGTACCGAAATTTGATGTACAATGAATTTCCAGCACCACAGTCTGTACATATGATTATTCAGAGAAAACATCCGCTTATATTATATTTATACAGATAAGGCAGACACACATACATACAAAAGCACACACACACACACTGACATTGAAATTAAGATCAATTAAAATATCATAGTTGACGGTCGTTAGCACATTATACATGACGCATCATCTGTTACGATCATATGAATAATAACAGAATTACAACACTGTTGTAGCCGTACATTCTTTGGCGAATACTTTTGAAATTATTTTCGCGACCGGACGCATTCTTTATATTTACATGTGATGTAAAATTAGAGTGAACGAACGTGATCTATTTTAGTCGTCTTATATTAAATTTCTGCTAATTTTATAATCGTATTTTTAAAAATGTATTTCAAGCTGCTTCGTTTGATACGGTTTAAATTTTCACATCCTGATTCGAACTATTTATTTAATTCGTAAAATATTGTAAAATATTTTATAATAAAATAACACAAACTAATTGTTAATTAACTTTCACAAAAATATAACAAAATATTCTTATTTTCCTATAATTTAATAATCTATCTTCTAGCTTTATTTATTTTCTTAATCTATAAAAAAATTCAAAAAACCTAAATGATTTTATAAATTAATATACATATATATTATTAATATTTGCACCAAACATAATTCACATCAGTAATATATACATATCTAAAAATTACATCCAATGAATTAAATACTTCTACTTAAAATATATATTTATCTTATTATTTTTTTTTATAATATTCTTATGAAAAAAATATACGTTTTAATCAATTATTAATTAATCTTTCGCAAGAAAACTATCACGTAAATTAATTCCCCTCCATCATACTTTTATTTCACATCACCATGACATGATTAAAAAAATAACTTATGCATTTTTAAATGCGTCCATATTTTCTTTCTTTTTTTCAATTACTTAAAGTCAAGTTGTCTGACCTCTAATATGTTTCATTTAAGTGCTAATATTTACAATAGACACGTATATTTTTTAAGGTTATCTTTAATAAAAATATATTAATATCTCAAAATTTTCAAAGAAATAAAAAATGTAGACCTCATGTATTAAAGACACATAAATATAAAAACTTTCGTCAAGTCAATAGCATTCAACAAAAGAAATATGCAGAAACTCGCGTCTCATACATATCTAAACTATTATTTGTTTCCTTATATTGATTTAGGAAAATATCAGAAAACAAAATTTACGTTTACACAAAAAAAAGAAATAAAAATAACGTTTCGTTTGACTGGACAAGAAACGTACGAAGTGAATCGAGGGTAGAAGGTCCAGAAGTATCGGCGGCAAGAAGATACGCACACATTTTCTAGTTTGATATTATTTGTATTCCGGCAAACTTTGAAAATAATCGTCGTTCCGATCGTTTCTATACGTTTAGTGATCGTAGAAGGACATTTGGAAAGTTTCTTTATTGCGGTTTTTAACGTACACCAATAGTGTTGTATCGAATTTTTTTCAGTATTTTAAATTAGTTTCGACAAAATTGGATAATCGATCGATCTAGTTTTAAATATATAAACCTAAGAAATATTTTTTTATTAATTTTAAATTTAACAGATTGTTATATTTTAGACAATAATTATAAATAGATGAAAATTTCATTATAGCCTTTAAAATGTTAATGTACCAAATGTTCTTTAATTTCAATCCAATCTACTATGAAAGTTGTTTTTTTACTAAACTTATGTTTGTATTTTGTCAACATAAATATTATTTACAAAAAAATAATTATAATAACGAATGTTGATAATAATTTGATATTCCAGTATATACTTATTACAAATTACATAATTTGAAGCAATTTTTATCTGAGATAATAATCTTACTGTAACTAAATATATAAATACTGATTTAGACACAGATATATATATTTCTTACTGATTACCCCTATTGTGTTTCATGTGTTTTCCCAAACCTGCATAGGTAAAAATAATAAACTACCCTTCAAAAACTTTTCAACTAGGGGTAAAATAAACCTGTTTATCACGTGAACGAATATATAATTTCATTTTATCTATATTAAAGTAGTGAATCGTTATAAATATATATATATATAGTATTCATGCATATATGCAAAACCACATCAATCAACATTTGAAAGAACACGTACGGTAGCTAATTGAAAAACGTGTGAAAACTATATGGGAAAAAACGTTGACGAAAAGCCAATATTGATCTTTTCCGTATTTTGTACATAATTCAGTGGCCAGCTAATAGTTTTTTTTATTATTGTCAATGGTCAGATATAAAATTACATACTTATAACCTACATACGATAATATAAAATCAATAATACAACGATTGACAATTTTTTTAGGCACTTAAACTTTTTTCTCTTTAATTCTCAATTGAAATTCATAATATCTGATCTATTTTTCTAATCTTAAAAATAAAATACATAATAACAATATTTAATTTTTAAAAGTTTAGAAAGCATTTGTTAGAATTATTTTTTTTATTTTGTTAACAGCGAGCATTAATTAAAAATAAAGTAATAGTTGATTTTCTGACATAAAAGTTAATCATACAATATACTGAATTCTTATCAAAATTGTTACACATTTATTTATTGATACGTAAAAATAAAGTATAAAATATACATCAACATATAAACTAACTATTATTTTTTATTTCATATAACTAATACTAAATATATTTTATATACTTTAATTATTTAAACAGCTTGTATTAGAATATATAAATTAATAATACTCCTTAAATTACCAAAAATACATATGTATTTGTAATACCAATCAAAAATGTGAAAAATATTTTACTACATTACCTTAATACTTCTTAATGATTCAATGAATATCACATACCTGAAAAAGAATAAAGTATATTAATTTCAATACTTGATACGATAAAATATTAATAATTGAATTTATATATATATATATATATATATATATATATATCCAATATATCATAAACGAATTTCAGTACACGGAAATTTAAGTATAGGAAATATTTTGAGTTCATAAAAAGCATATGTTCGGTTTTTTATTGATTAGCAGCTTAAAGTGATAATAAAAATCTCTTCAGCAAACCTTATCACCTGCATATGAACTAGATAGAGATAAGGGAAAAATAAATCAACTAGAACGAACGATAGACTCTAAGTTAAAAATGAATAATATAGTGAACGGAAATGTTTTTTTATTGATTACGTCGTGAGTATAAAAAGAAAACCTATTGAAACGATGAGGAACTTAGCGAGTCTATAAACTCACGTATTTGTCAACAAACAGTCGACTGAAGAAAAAAATTCAAAAAAAATATCTCTGTGTCTATAAATATACTGCGACCCAGAAATCCGGCGCCTTCGTTGGCAGAAAAAATTATATATATATATATATAAATCGGCAATTGGAAAACGAACGAACATCTGAAATAAATTCCTTTATAAATTTTCAACAATTTCCGCTCATGTTATGAACACTGCATTGAATTGATTTCACAAAAAAAAATAATATATTGTCATCGAAAAAATTTTCTTTCAACTTCACTGTAGTGAATTCACTTCATTGTTCACTTTACTGTCCATCGATCATTATCTTCTTCTTTCCTGTTGTGATATTATTTTTTCTTAATATCATCGACATTGATTACCTTAATCTATAGTTCATCCCCACTCACTTTATTAAGAAAATATTTCAAAATCAAATCAAAGAAAAATCAACTAGATGGTACATTTTTCCTTAACATGTTCAAAACTCGTTATTCATTGTTTTTTTAAAAAAAAATATTATTTTAAAAAATGTTCCTCCAAGATAAACAACATTACTTAATATTACTACGATTATCATTTAAATTATATTAAAATAACAGACTATGCACTTTTAAATATGACAGAAAATATATAACTGAAAAACTGTACTAAATATGTTTTTTATTTGATTAAAAAGATATTAGAATATTCAATTTTATATTCAATATCTTATAAACTTTAAAAATAAAAAATGTATAAAGAAACTAATAAAGTAAAAATTAGTTTTCACCGGTATTTTTCCATTTTTTAAAAAAATATATTGAAACCATTAAATAAACGTCGCCTTTTAAAAAAAAATATTAATATAACAATTATTATTCACTGATTCAACTAATATCCAGAGATTCCTGAAAAAAGGAATTTTCTAATAAAACCTGTGATTATTTTAACTGCCTTGAACTATTTTACAAACATTATCTTAATCTATACATTCCATTAAATGTTCATAATCAAATTCTTTGTAATAATATATAAGATTCTTTTGAAAGTACGTTCTCTTGTTCGCCAATCATGACAAGAAATGTGCTCTCTGTTGAATAATTTCTAACTGCGGAAACACGCAAGATGTACGGAAAAGATTTACGGAACTCAGTGCAAACTGTCGGTGAAACTTTTCCAGCAAACCGCGTATTCGCAAAGCGGCAGCACACAGAAAACCGCAAAACATCTGAAATTGCATGCATATCGCATTTGAAGTTATGCACGAAGTTAAACAACAGGATATATTTGAGTGCAGAAGGTTTCCTTATTTGCATCGATTTCTTAATTATGGCTGTCATGAGAGATAAACTTTTAATGACATGTTGTGCCTTTTTTGCTCACTTTTTTATTTGATATTTTCAAGGCAAAAAAATATCGTATTTTTCTTATATATATTTTTTTTAATCATATTTTATTTAGAATACTCTTCATGTTTCATTTAATTAACTTGAAAAAATACTCTAATTGTAATTAACATTTTTTAATATATAAATATAAGCCTATCTTTGAAAATTGCACATTTTGTGAATTAAATAACAATTACATATGATAATAGTTAATAAAATTTATTATACATTTTTATTAAAATGCTCAAGATTGAAACTAAACAATTATCTCTGAGATTAGTACAATATATAATAATTATATTTTATTTCATTAGAAAAATTTAATTAATATATAATTATGATAATTTAAAAAAATACAGTCTACCAAATTTTCATCGCACTAAATAAACATTGACTATAAATTTTACTATCATAATTCAAATAATATATAAAATATTAAGTACGGTTGCAAGTTGTACTTTAATTTTTTTAGACTTAATTGTACTAAGTTAATTTTAATATTTAAATAAAAACAATAACGGCTTTTGAATCAACCAATTTCATAATGAAATTCGATAAACACAAACGTGCAAGGAAAATGCGATAATAAAAAAATATCTGATCGTAATAAAAATTGGGAATTCATATTTTTAAACATGGTAATTTACATTTTTTTATAATTTTTTATACTACATTTCTTTATTTTTTTAAAAAAATTGAATTAAACGAACGCACTGTCAAGCAAAGTCTTAGTGGTCATATGAATGAAATTGTGTTCTATCATTAATACCATAGAATATGCTTAAAACAACTAATTAATTAACTACTTTTTATTTTATTTCCAATTAAACTTCTGAAGCGCTTATTGGAAAACCGTAATATAATTTGACTGTACAAATATTATTTATCTTTTTCGACAAATGTACTCCATTTTTATTAACAGTGACAGTTACAACAATTGAACAATAAAAAACAGAGATAAATAGTGATTATAAATTCATTACTAATTTGTACTTCATGAAATAGTTAAGTCTACTGCCTCATTTTCATATAAATTGTAGAATATAACTGTTAAAACGACACTACAAGTATCTAATACTATAAAAACGTATCGTGTTTTTCGTTTTCGGCCGAAAAATATACCTTTCACGATAAGGTTAACACAAAACGGTCGGAAACAACGATAAGATTAGAAAGGGTGAACTGCTCATTCTGGAATAATATATATATATATATATATATATATATATATATATATATATATACTCGTGAAATCGTGTTGCATCATAGAGAAAATGTAATAGAGACGACTGTGTCGACAATATATGAGGTCTAAAACAACGTTGAAGCATCCAACAGTGGCAGTGGCACACAATATTACCAGCAGGAAGAAAAATCTATAAGTCTCGAGATCGTACGCGAGCCTGATAGTCTCGTATATTCACAACATGAATCCAGGAATAATTTTTGGCGACCGGCCAAATATTGAATCAGGCAACCGCCGTCGTCCGACCCGTGCATTTTCTGACTTCCGTGTCGAGAGGACATATACTTGTTCAACTTTCGTCGAAATATCCGAACAGAAGTTCCATGTTTAACGATCTAAAACAGGGCGGATTTCTTCTCCGGAAAAATACAAAAAAAAAACTCGCACGTCCGTACTACTTGTCAAATTTTTATGAAGATAACCTCTTTGCATACAAATTGAAAACGCGTACACTGTGACTTGTTTTTATGCTTGTTTCTTAATCTATATGCGGTTTTATCCTTCCTTGCTTCTTTGCTCTTTTCCTTTCTATTCTTTTTTCACGAGACTGCAACAATGTCATTAATATCGTTTATCGTATCTCATTTACATATTAACGATACGCAATGTACATTTTAACTAACGTTCATGAATGTTTACATTTTTATAATCATTATTTTTCCAATAAATAGCTTCTTTTTAAAAATATAATATGCGGTTGATGAAAAATAAACCTCTACAAATTCGCATGTAAAGAGTAAATAAAACTGTTATTTTTAAATAAAATAACAATTTAGAAGTTACTCGTTTCGTTTTCAATATATGCTTCATATGGAATAGTCCAATTAAATTAAATAAAATTTAGGCTAGAAAATTTAAATGAAAGACGAAAATTTGAAATTACTATATAAATCGAATAATCTTATCTTCAAAGACACAAATTAATAATATATTTACATGTATGTATGTATATATATATATATTAATCTCTGTTCATTACAATCAATTTTTTTTTTGGTAATTTTGTACCAAATAATTATTTACGTATATGTAGTGTATCCAAGTACAAATATTAATAACCAGATAGCAATGAACTACTCCTATCGTTAGTATAACAAAAAACTTTCTAATATAATACATTTCTATCCCTAGTAAATACATTTTTTTAACTAATAGCAAATAAGAACAATCTAATAACAATATTAGCCATATCAATCATTAAATTCCGTTCAATAGTTACTATTCTTAAGCTCAATTTACTTTTTAATTATCATTTGTAATCTTAAACCATTTCTAACAAAGAAAATAACAAAATATATAAAGCTAGCAATATATAATATTTTCAATAATTTATTCCCATTTAGATCCATTTTTTGACTGAGAATTAATTTTATTGTACTAATTTATACCTGCTGTCAGTTGATCTTATCTCATTTACAAATTATTTTTATAAGATATACAATACCAAAATTAGATTTTATCTTTTTCGAAATGTTAATAGAAATAAAATTTAGTGATTTAAATAAATCTATTCATAAATTTTACAACAAAAGTATATATACACGCACATAAGGATATATATGTATATATATATATATATATATATATATATATATATATATATATATATATATTCATAATAGACTTTCATCATCGTCAATCAACTTCAGTAATAAATGTCAATTGAAGCATTGAGATTTGATATGAACCTCATATATATTTTATTAGTAGACACAATAGTAAATTATATAAAGGTGATACCGTTGAAGACTATATGAGTAATTGATAATCGTGCAGACAACTTGAATTTCAAATAACTACATTGATTTTTAATGAAAGTACATACTGTTTTCATGAAACCAGTCTACTAACAGTTTTTATTCCCTAGAAGATCGAAATTTACTATTTTATAAGGATTCTTGGAAAATTCATAACAATCGACAAAAATTAGTTCGTTATTAACTCGAATTTAATGTATTCCAGTTGATATTAAATTCAATATTTATATCTTTCTATATTTATATATCAAATTTTATTATGATTGATATCATATCAATACTCCTTTTTCAAATGTTATACATATTTTTACCGCGATTATTCACGTAAATGATTTTATTTCATATGAATATTTCATATACTTCATTATGTTTATTTATTAACTGTTTATTTTTTTGTCTAAATACAAATATCATTCCAACACAAAATATTATTGTACAATGGAATGACTTTAATTTATTCTTTAATCTTATCTTCATTGATATTCGTATAAGGTTATCAATTCGATAACCAAAAAATTCGCTAAATAATTTACATACATATTAGAGAAGAATAAACTCCAAAATTAATGATTTTCATTTTATATACAAAGCTTATCATTCTTGCCCGCATTTTATTTATAACGTTACGTATGCATAAAGTCGTGGGTAAATTAATTATTTTACACGTATGTATATATATATATATATATATATATATATACTATAATATATCGCCTTTATATTTCTACATTATTTTCCATCTGTTGAAACATATCTTTAAAAAATAAAAACTATATACATATATGTAAATGTTACCTACTAAATATTATATTCAGAATTGTTTTCTTGATAAATAATTGTAGTCAAAAATAAATAATTTTTATTTGCTTTTAATCTTCAATCAATTATCTTATTGAAAAACAAAAATATTTACACTTAAAATCATTATACTTAACTTTTTTAACAAAAGCTCTAAGTGCCACTTTTCTATTTTATCTTACTTTGACCAATGGGACGTTCATGTCATCTTCAAGTAGCAATTCAGATACTCAACCTGAATATTATAAAAATAATGATCCTGAAATCTTAAACTAAACTTTTAACAAGTCTTAGGTCTTAACAATGGCAAATAAATGGAAGAAAACAATTCTAATTTCATTAAAAAAACATTTTTTTTCATATGAATCCTTTTAAAAAGTTGGAATATTTTGCAAAATAAAACATTATTTTTTAATTAAGAAAACTACTCAAAAGTTCACATATTTATAGTTATATATATATATATATATATATATATATATATATATATATATATATATATATATTGAATTGAATGTACAATGAACACATAAAAATTATAAGACGCTAAAGAAACCTTACAAGCGACAAACTTCAATTTCAAATTAACGTAAAATGCCTGAAGAACACATGCTTGTAACAAGCTTAATGGAATCAACATCAAGCAGCTCGAGAGTACAATTACAACATTAATAATAAAAGTCCGTAGACAAAAATAAACGATTCGATTTTACGATAGTCGACACTAATAACTGTTTCACTGGCTCGTTTCCCCTACAGGAACAATTCGAAGTCGACACGCTGTCGGACTAAATGTCGACTGACACTTTTTCCTCCGTTGTTCCACTTTATGGAACACGTACTATGTATATTGGAAAAGTGTCGAAACCTTGACATATATATATATATATATATATATATATATATATATATTCTATTCAATATTTTTATAAGCTTTTATAAAATTTTACGTTATTTATGTTTATTACACAAAGTTAATACATAAAAATATCAGCAAAATAGGTCAATATGTTATCCATATTAGACAGTAAACACTACGTCTACTATTTTTTATTTATGGGGCATATTTCAGATTAGTAATCCGTACAATTCTTTTTTAATAAAATATAACCATTTGACTTACTAATTAAATCACAATTCAAAATTTTATATTCTAAAAATCATTTAATTTTTCTCTGTTTATTTTCAGTAAATTTAAAAATCATTTTTCGATAACTAGTAATATATTTTTGAAAAAAATCTCTGTCACCAAATCTCATTTGTACGAAAAAACTTATTACGACAAATAAATATTCATTATTCTAAATGATAGCAATTTTCTCATTTTTTTGCAATTTAAAATAATTTTCCTCATTTTGAGTGACTTTCTACATTAAATAAATAATGTATTTTTATTTGGTCAAAAAAATTAAAAAGGCTCATATATATATATATATATTGGTATTGTTCATGAAAACTAAGACATTTCTATAATGCAATTTTATTGTTGACGTCTCGTTTGATTTAATTTGACTAATAAAAAGTAAAATACGTCTTAAAATGTAAGAACGTCTATCCAAACGAACATCGTAATTGAACGTTACTCAAAGACATAAAAAGCTTAAAAGCTTATTTTTATTATTTAAAGCATTGTCAAATCTCGTAAAAATCAATGAAACTTATCCGAAATCCCCGAATAAAACAAACGTAGGGCATAAGAGAAAGTAATTAAGATCTCAAATGATTAACGTATTGGTTAATTCATGAATAAGCTATTATAATACGATGTTGGTAAATTTAAATATTTATAATAATAACTGTATGTATAAACCTGACTCTAATATTATTAGACAATGTAATAAAGCAGATGTTGTGAGCATGTGTGGTTTCTTAGGTAGTAATTACGGTAGTTGAATAAGTGATTGCGTTTCACTTGATGAAATATGAGTCTCTTTTGAAAATTGTCGATAATGTTACTAAAATACAGGTAGGAGTTAAAGTGTATAACACCGACAATTTTTTATCATATATGTGTTTGTGTACATATATACAATATATATATATATATATATATATATATATATGAGGGTCGTTTGATAAGTATGGTAAATTTATTTATTGTTTAATTTAATTAAATTTTTCAATTTAGTTTTTCTTAATTTTTTACCATACTTATCAAACGATCCTCGTATATATATATATATATATATAAAAATATATATATATATATACATATATATTATTTTAATAGAATAAAAAATGTCTTAAAAAATTCGTTATTTTTTTAAAAAAAACTGTTTAATTTTTTATTCCATAAATTTATGTTTATTTTTTTTAAATGCCATATTCGATACTGATGGAAAAATGTATTGTAACATTTTAATATATATGTAAATATTCAGAGAACGAGAGAAAGATAGAAAATAAAAAAAAGTTATATTACAATTTTTACAATAAATGTTTAATTTAATTATACATTGACTACCAGTTAACAATTTCTGTATCTATCAGTTTATATTATCATTATATCAGCTTATATCAGCCCATAATTGAGTGAAAGCCTCAATAAATATTAACAATCACTGGTATTTGATCATTTAAACACACCATGCTATTCAAAGGAGTTGATGAGGATTTTTATTTAGGGTTTACTCCCTTTTATACATATATATATATATATATATATATATATATATATATATATATATATAAACAAAATGAAAGATAAAATATTTTGAAAGAATAAAGATATATTAAAATAGAAATACGTTTCATATTTCATGTATCTAATTGTTACTATTTCTCATTACGAACAATAAAATTCTATTAGAGTAGATGGTACGATATTGAATGTCGTGTATCAAGTTAACAAGCACGTACTCGTCTTTCATTACAGAGAAAAAAAAATAATACGGGATGACATTGTCCCGTTATCACGACAATGCGACATAGTTTTCGCCATGATCGTAATACGACAACGGATGACTCTGTACTCTGAAAACAGACTGACAATGAAAACGCATTGTGAAGGAGGATATACTCACAAATATGTATATATATATATATATATATATATATATATATACACACATACTAGTATATTTGTTTGTTTATGCAAAGACTTGCGAAATTGTGACACATGTATAACAAGGGTGGTGGTAGGTCGAAACACGTATGTCCAATGTGTATGTTCTATACATACACGTACATTTTTTAGCCCTGCAGATGGGCATTGCTTTTGTTGTCGTTTTCGAGCTAGATCCGGTCTATTCACCAATACCTTCTACTATATACTTTTTTGTATAGATATCGTTTTAGAATTTCTCGTTGCACTATACTTCTCAATGAAGTACAATAAAAACTTAAAATATGTGTTACAATAAGAAGTCTTCTCGGAAAACGAACATTATTCAAAATGAAATCATAACCTGTTAATATATTTTATATTATAGTTTGAGACATACATATTGTATGTATATATATATATATATATATATATATATATATATATATATATATATAAAATATTTTTTTTATATCGTGAAATCAGTAAATGTATATATTTTATAAAAATGAAAATATTTTATTCTTTGTTCGTATAAAATTATTACATTTTTGTATGTAATGTATTCACTTTTATAAAAATATGTGTTATTTGATATACCAATTAATTCGTAAATTTTTTCACATTAATCTAATTTATATGTGAAAAAATGATTCCAATAAAAATGAATACGTAAACGTGTAAATGACATTTATATGTATTTAAAAATCATATAATATTCTCTTTAATAATTTTAACAACAAAATAAAATAATGAAAAAGTAATGACATTTACTAACTATTATTTGTTATGATTTTATTATAAAAATTTAAATAACGATTTTCTAACAAAAAACAAAGAAGCTAAAGGCAATAAACGTTATAATAATTTGAAAATGCATCTTAATCATATCTAATTAAATGTTATTTAACTCAGACGGTTAATTTTTCTTTATTGATACTCAATATTTATCCTTCTCTGTTATCTCCAATTTTCAGTTTCCTTAAAATTTTATTTTCTCATTCCAGTTTCAACTATGTCTTGTTTTCTTTTTACTGTTAAATATTCATTTTCTGAAGGATTTGCTATTTTGACAGTACGAACTTTGACATTTTAATGTACATTAAATAACCAAATTTAATAATAATCAACTATTAAATATTCTGATAAAAAATATCTATGATTAAAATTTTACTTTTCGTAAAACTAATATTTTTCATCTTTCAATTCTTTCTCTGTATAGAACTGTTATTAAATATATAACTCTTTGACTGTTAAAACTGTTTTTCAAATAATTAGATTCTGAACACTTTAATTATAAATATCGTGTTCTGTTTAATATTTAAAAATAGACCGCTCCATAACTGTATGAATCATTAAAATCAAATATGTTTTAAATATTTATTGTTTCGTGTATTCTGTACGTTTTTTTATCGAAAATGCAATTCAACCATTCCTCAATTTCTGTTCAAACATAATCCATATGTAAGCAAAGAAACTCATTACGGTCTCGTTCTAAATTTACATACAACAACAAAGACCAATTTTTACCGTTATTAAAAGAACTGATACCGTCGACAAAACTGTTTTATAGCGTGTAGCCGTCCCGGTCGCCAACATAAACGAACACACAACACATATAGGGGTACAAAATTAAATCGGTGTTACTTGCAAATCTAATATTTAAATATTTCGTGCCACGATTTCATTTATAATTATAGTTTAATTTTTTAGTAACGTTCTATGTACAGACATTCGATAACTGCGCGTACGTACATACATACGAAATCATTGGAATGGAGCTTTTTTTATGTACTGTTATTTCATATTTTCGTTTCTATTTATTCTCACATGTTTTTTTTTTCATTACCGTGCCAAAAATAGTCCAAAAATTTAAATTTCATATATGTAAAAGTAATATTTTTTAAATTATTATTTTTACTTGTTTCAGTCAACTTTCCAAAAAATAAACATTTTTTACATTACATACTAATGGATTCAATTATACAAATGCATTCTTATTAACAAATGACGCAATTGATATAAAGATGGTATTTAGTATTACAAATGGAGGTCAACTTCAATTTATTTACGATTTTTTATACTTAATGTGTACATATATATTTATGTACATATTTTTCACATATAACTAAAAAATTAAGTTTTCATATTTACTGGAAAAAAATTAAATAGCTATAAGAGTGAACTAGACAGATTTGAAAAATATATGATGTACAAGTATTATAATAAGCTGCATTAATGTTTTTCTTGTTTCAAGTCATTCATTTGATTTTATCGGCATTCTATTTATAAATGCAAGCAAAACAAAAAGGCATGACAAACACTTGTTTGAAAATCTCTTAAAAATAAATATTGAAGAAAAAGTGAAATAAAAATTTGAAATCGATATACTTGAACGAAACTGATAATAGATGTAAATAGGTGAAAAAATCATGTTTAATATGCAATCACATTAAAAAAAAAATGCATAAAAGAACTACAAGAAAATAAAAGTAATATTTTTTTTAAAAAAGTGTAGGATAAAATTGAATTCTTTTTCTGAAAATAATTTAAATCAACAATGACTTTTCTAATAAATTCAAACCTAGGAACGTTCCTTGTTTTCATATTATGAATAAATAACTTTTGTAATTTTCTATCTCTTCAGAATTATTTTAAAACATAGATAATATGTATATTTAAAAAAGACTTAGGTTTTATTTTTTATACAAATCACAAATTACTTAAAGAGAATATCCACATATAATGTGTATTGTACTTAAAACAATTAGTTATTTCAAAACTTTTATTCTTAAATTGCATAAAATATATCATTTTTTGTACTACATTAACTTTCATTCATAAATTAATAATCTGTAAAAATAGTAATAATACTATGAGTTATTGCAAATCAATGTATACATATAGAAAAAAATTACATGATAAAATTAAGTTTCCTATGATTTAATTTTACAAAATCGAATTAAAAATAGTAAATTTTCGCAATTTCATTCTTTAGTAATTAGAAAAAAAGTTATTTCTAAAAAATGAATATCGTTTCTAAAAATTATTAATCACAATGGAAATTGGTGTATTTGGATTATATATAAATTACCTGATTCTCGTTGCTGAGCAATTTTAATTGATCGTTGATCAAACTGTACTTGGCCGACTCTTCTTTTCTGAGCGCTCGCTCTTTCTTCAATTCAGGACTCCAAAACGTCTTGATACTATGCATACTGGAACCTAATTTTTGATTTGTCAATTCGAGCTCCTTCTTCAAATTACCTAGTTCCCGTTGCAAGTCATTATTCTGATGCTGGAGTTCGCCGATAAACGGCTCACGGCTCGACAGCGACAGATGTGGATTCGGCGACTGTCGCGCAGATCTCGCCGAACTACCATACAAATCGTCGTCGAGGTAGAGACCTCGTTCGAGACTACGGTCCCGTACGCCACGATCTAACGACCGTTCACGTGGTTCACGGATTGGCATAAATTCACGTTCGTGGCTGTCGGACAACATGCCCGTACCACGATCCAACGATTGATATCTGACGGACATCGGTCCGACAGCACTTGTTCCTGGTCTAGTCGCACTGCGCGACCTATGATGGCCCATACCGGCGCCCGTAGAGCGACCGCGTTCGTCGAGCAATACCGGACTACCGAGATCATCGTCTCGGCCGTAATACGGGCTCCCCATACTTTGATGATGATGATGATAACTCGATGAGTATCCTCCGTGATCGGGCGAATTGTTTCCAGACCGTGTCTGACGAATTTGTTTGCGACCTAATAATGGACTACCGCGACCTCCTGTCGTTGTCGCTGACGGATAGCTGCGTGACGGTGACCTATCGACAGTCGGCAGCTCAGCGACACGTCTCACGCTACGCGGTGATCTACTACCGCCACCGCCGCCGCCCGCTCCGACGCTAGATCCGCCGCCGTACGGGTCACGCGACATCGCCGGGTCAACGTCGCCGATGACCGGATCTCACCGCGCTGCGAAGGCATCCAGCCGTCATGCCACGCGCATGGACAACGTCTTCGAATCTCACCACCTGCTCTCGGACAAAATTCGCGACTTTTACTCGCTTTCCCAAACGTTCTATAATTCTCAACTAATCACGAGCGTCTTGTCCATTGCGGTTCACACCCTCAACTTTTCTTACGATCCACAAACACTCTGTATATTTTAGATCGTTTATGAATGGTTTCAAAAGTTTTTCATGTTTTTTTAAAATAACAAATAAAATATATTTATCAAACACTTGTATTATGAAAATTTATTAGTTTTCTATGTGTGCTGAAATTAATTTTTAAAAAATCCTGAAAATTTAAAAATATATTGATGTATCGAACAATAACCGTTATGATTCGAGTCACTGATCTTTTAAAGATCACAAAAAAATTCAGTCTCCTCCTGGCTATTTACGAACTGACACCCTCATATACGACCACAACTATTTGATCCGTCGTCGTCTTATCTGTTATCTTAATCAGTCGTATCGGCACGCTCGTTCATGTCTTTTTACTATTACACTGTGCTTTTACTACACCCACAATGCATCTGATGTACAATTCACGACGGAAACTGACACGAGCACCGCGAATGCAAGAACTGGTGTCTGTATAAAGCTCTTCTTTCACTTCCGATTGCGTAATCGAACGCCTCTTACTAGCATTAGTATCGCGCGACAATCCAACTATGTCCGCATTGCATCGAGTTGCACTTTCGCCTTGGCTGACTCTATTCGAAAAGAACACCCACAACTACCAGAGACGACGACGATATCTTATATGTTATCCGTTGAATCCTGTTCGTCTATCAGTTCGTACGTTCACGTCCATACATCGACCACGATCTCCTCGTCGTACGTGAAGACGACGTCCGTCGCGTCCGTCCACGAAATTTCGCCACCGAACCCACAATGCAACTGCGCTTTGACGACATCGACTAGCGCGCGATCGACTCTCGAACTAGCGTTCACCGTTTCCGCACCCCCGGTCGATTTTTCATTTATGTGTGTTCATATATATACACATATACACACGAACGTACGTATACGTACATGTATGTCCGACGTCGAGTAAAGGGAACACAATCTGGTGATCACGTACTATTTTACACGGAACATTTTGTACACTGTTGTGTGTGTGATTTTTTCCTTTTGTCGTTGGATTCTGGTACAGTGGCGAATGTGCGTTTAGTGTGAGGAGAGAGGCACTCCTCTGTACCCCGGTTGGCGGTTGGCTGCTGGTGCTGCCTTGGGCAGCCTGCGCTCTACGCTCGCTCGGTGTGTCTCGTACTGATCAATGAATTGTTCGGCTGCGTACGTAGGCGTCCGATCGCGCGTCGAACAACATCCAACGTATATTTCTATCTCGATGGACGACGACGTCGACTCCCGCAAAACTAGGGTGGAACGCAAGCGCCAGAGCAACATTGCCTAAGTACTCAATTCATTCGTGAAGACTCACACACGCCGCTTAAAGATTCACTATGTGGCATGTTTACAAGTGCAATCAAACGTAGATTCGATTTCTTTAAAACACAATCGATTTTTCTTAAAACTCTTAACTAACAAGATGTAAAATCATTATATGTTAACAACAATTGGATTCTCATTGATAGTTCATTTAACAAATCTTGAGTACATAGTAATTCAAAGTTACAAACCAACTCAAAATTAATTAAAGATTCGAAACATCTTTTGCTATAAAAAGAACATAAATTTTAAGTACATGCTACTGCTAAACAGGCATCATTTAGAGATTTAGCACAATTGAATCATAAATCAACTTTAAGTATTTAAAATCTACTAATAGGTTTTAAAATATCTTTAAACAAAGCCTTTTTAGTTGTAATTGTTTTTTTTAATAGCATAATTTCGTTTCTTATTATTCTTTGATGTAGATGTTTTCGTTCCTAGAACAGATGTTCTTTAACCGAAATCGAAATTATCTGTTTCTAGTCTGGTTTCCTTTAATTACCTTAACGCGTGAAAAATTTCAATAAATCTGTATAACTTCTTCCAAGTATTGTATAAATAAAATCCATTATCTTCCACTTCTCTCGATCGCGATCCGGTAACATGTCTTAATACAAATCTCAAAAGGAGATTTAAAATGAATATAATTTTTATCTAGCTCAAAAAATGTGTAAAAAATAGAAAGTATGATGAAAAATATGTTAATGTACATTAGCTTGTCTTATAAGAGTAAAGTTCAATTTCATCTTGATCAACCTTTAAACAAATTATAAGTATTGCCTTTTTATATTATATAATTTATTAAAAATTAATATTTTTATATTAATATTGAAAAACAAAAACATTTACGTTTAATTTTTTTCATGAATTCATTAAATATTTAATAAATTTTTAAGCCACTAACAATTTCCAAGGCGTTTTAAGAAATAAACATTTTCTTTTCAAGTAATTTGACTAAATATATTTATAAGCACTGAATTTATGTTTAATATAAAAATTATTCTAAATCTGAAAAATAACGTTTTTTTTAAATTATTTCATAAAATTAACAACAAAGTTGAGAAAATAGAAAGAATGAATTTATCAATTTCAATAAACTTTTTTAATTACATGTTAAAAACTGGACATTATTACGATTTGTATGAAACTAAATATAAGTACATCATCTTTTAATTTTTTATACTCATTCTATATTAAAAAAATAACATTAATATTTAAAAATTTATCATAGTGAATATGAATTTTAGTATTGTTTAGTAAATAGAGAATCAGTGCATCCAACAAGATTATTATTTGTATATTCATAAAATAAATATCACCACAATTCACATTTTTATTAATTAATGAAACCACATTATCTTTTTTAATCATAGATATGAAATAACAATTTATCATTTTAATGACAACATAATACTGATTAAACTAAATAAATTAAATCGATACTCATATTCATACTTAAAAAAGTTTATTCATTTTAATTAATATCGTTCATGTTAAACATTTAGTTAATATAGTCCAGTTAAATAATCCATACTGAAACCATTTCCTGCTTCGATGGAACCTTATGAATATAAATTGAGGCGGGAAACGATTAAAAATTGAAACCTTGTTCCCTATTATAATTCATCCCGCTGGATTTGCTATCCTAAACAAATATATTCACAATTATTACTATTTACCTTATTTATGTCAGACTTTGTGAACTAAATAAAATTCATTTAGACGCCCTTGTAACAATAAATAATAACTTATTTAAATTATTTTCAAAAATAATTACGGTTTATTTTTATAGCTCATATCGCTTGAAAAAAAATACGATAATCGTTGCTGCACCTAATGTTCATTCATAGTTCTACCTCCAATCCCTAACATGAATGTTACAAATTGCTTTCTCTGCGTATAATTTATATCTGAAAAATAAATATTACCTAAATAAAAAATATTCTAAAATTTGGTAATAAACTTAGAATATAAACTTTAAAAAATACAATATTTGTTATTTAACAAACAGTGTCTGTATATAATTTTTGAATTTCAAGTATCTAAATACCTTAATTTCAATTAGTTCATCTATTAATTTCAATTAACATGGAAAGTGATTAATACCAAAGCTAATTATAATAAACTTCAATTTTTCATTTAAAATAATCTTTTTCTTTCACTAATAAAATAATTTTATTACGCAATCGAATTTCAAAACCCCATATTATTATAAATATAAATAACATAGATTAAATTGAAATTAAATAATTAATTAGTATTCAATTTTTTAGAAATCTTTCATACCTGAAATATATTCTATTTCTCCAAACGTTCGTTTTCTTTAATGAAAGATTTTAGAAAAAAATAAGAATAGAAATCAATAAAAATAAGCATGATTCTTCTTGAAATACGTCTGTATTTCCCATTTTAAATTGACATATTAATATTTATTATATCTCTAATTATATTATTTTATTTCAATCCACTCTCATCATTAATTAAAATGATTTTATTAAAACAACTTCTTATTATTCATAAATTCCTTTGATGTTTTTAAATAAAATACGTGTACTTCTTGTCAATTTTCTTCACTTAGAAGTTGTGTTAAAAATCATCAACGTTAATTAAAACATCGACGTATACTTTTCTATCAAGTCAATCTCAAACTAACTGAAACGCAATAAATCAAGATAATAAATAAGTAAGCACTATTGTTTCTTTTAGTGCTGCTTTTTCCTTTTGATTATAAATACTGATGGATGTAGACCTACTGCTGTTCTTAAAACAATTATTAAAAATAGTTATAGCTCTATTTAGAATCGAAAGCAATCTTCTGATCTTAATATCGTAGTACGAGGGTCGTTTGATAAGTATGGTAAATTTATTTATTGATTAATTCAATTAAATTTTTTAATTTAGTTTTTCTTACTTTTTTACCATACTTATCAAACGACTCTTGTATAAAAATACTTAATCAAAATGTCTACACATTTTATTGTCTTAGTAGCAGTCATAGATTAGTTTTTTGTTGATTTTTTATATACACATAAGTCGTCTTTAATAAATACGATTTTGTTGGCATTCATAAAAATATTAAAATAAAAAAAATAAAACTGTTATAATCTCTAGATATAATTTTTATAATTAATTATATATACAATATATAGTTCTATTTAATTTTAAGAATAAAATTATCTTTATTAATAAAATGTTTTTACTATTCACAAGTTTAAAAATATGATTTGGAAAAAAATGAAAAAATATTTACATAATATTATGTCCAATGAAATAAAAAAATAAATTAAATTAATTTGAGCAGAATTGAATAAACACGATATTAGTAGAAAAAAAAATATTTTTACAATCTATACTTAACCCCTTGACTTACAAAAAAATGGAATTTGATGCGTCCGAAGAATACTATTTAATGTGACTCAACTGAACAGTTACATGAAAGCTTAGAAACAGAACATTTTATTTCGAAATTCACATTGTTGTATAATATTTAATCAGGTTAATGTATAATGTTAATGGACAGTAATTAAGTAAAATTAAGTATAAAATAATAAATTAATAATTTTGTAAGGTATGATACATTTCAAAACATTTTGGAATATGGAGAGGAACTAGACATTTTTTACACTGTCAAGTTGTTTCGCTTCTTATATTATTTTTTGCGCACACATGGCATCTTTGCAGGATGTTCCTTTTTATTAGTCGGAAGTATATGTTCAAGAAAATATCCCCAATGTTTTGCCTGTTGGACATTCACTTTGCGACGGTCTTACCGCGTGTCGTATAATTAGGAAGAGACAAATTGTGTAGCATATCTTCTGCGATATTCAATCGAAAATTTACAATCGATTGCTTTGTTGAATTCGGCAATTTAGAATACAGGACATAAGCATTATAA
Organism: Neoneuromus ignobilis; assembly: GCA_029203775.1. Lineage (NCBI taxonomy): Eukaryota > Metazoa > Arthropoda > Insecta > Megaloptera > Corydalidae > Neoneuromus > Neoneuromus ignobilis. The sequence goes on along the minus strand of CP092094.1, from coordinate 13,836,285 downwards.
ATAGCTATGTCAAGCAGATAAAAAAACATTTTTTTACATCCTTTGGCACTCTTTCGCATAAGTGGGAAACATAAAAGAAGTTGGTCTTGTTTATCGACATCTCCCATTCCACGATTATACTCCACTACACAGCTGGGTTTTAAAACATTTTCTTCCTCACCTTAAATAAAACAGAATCGATGCACGATTTGCGACATCCAAAGGAGACAGTTCTTGACGTCTCGGAGACGTCAAAGTCTACAATGGCACATAAAATGGATGACGTCTCCCAGACGTCATTGTATGCCAAGGGGTTAATATTCTAAGAAAAAGTAATATGACCGAATAGGAATACAAAAATGAAAGCTCTGTCGATGATGGCATCGTTATCGAAATGCACATTAGCTTATTGTTGTTGTGAGCAAGAAAGTGAATAATAAGTGATTATTAAACACTTTAAAAGTTGATTTTAGAATAGTTTTTAATTAAAATTAAATTCCTAAAAATCGTTTTTAGAAAGAGAGAGAGACCCAAATGTGACTGAAGGATATTAAATGATAATAAGGAAGTAAACGTGTAACTTTTATATAATAAATTAATTATTAATAATTTGGTGTATAAATGGATACAAACACAATTATCTATTTACAATTAATGGATATCTTAGAAAAGCACATTAAAAGGTAATATTACGACCAAAGTAATTTATTAAAGAAAGAAACAAATAGAACCATCGTATGTTATTTGATGTAACCTCGCGTTTAATTATTGACAATATTAGGAAAAAAAATGACAGAGGTGGCGTCATGTATACTGATGCTGATGGAACAGAAACAGATAGCCGGCTTCCATTCATTCGACGACGTCTTTAGAATGAGCAGACGTACAGCATTTATTTACGGGTGCAAACGGGATAAATTGAACTGAGAGTCCATCTCCACCGTACATAGCCGCATAGAAGACGTTTGTACGTTGTGTGGGCGGCTGTACGTTTCGCATCACAGAACGGGATAGATATATGCTTGAATTGAGAGCACACACGATTGTAAAATCGTTCGTAAAATGCAGCTGTATTAGCGGTATAGTAACTATGATGTCAGACGACTGTGTTCCATCAAAATATAGCACACAGCGAAAATTGATAATCACGACGTCTACATACAAATTTAGGTTCGTGGATGTACTTCAATGAATCTAAAAAAGGTCAGATATGGGATTATCAGTACTTAAGACCATAAGTCTAAAAAATTGTTGTCATAAGTCCAAAAAATAAATATTATATTTATATGATTAAAAAGTATTTAATTTTATTGAAAGAATAAAGTTTTATAATGGAAAAAGTGATTCAGACTTTAAGAGATTGAAAGTTTAAAATAACTTAAAGGTTTTTTTATTAATATTTAATTTAATTGTTTTTAAAAAGTAGTCATAAAATAAAAAAAATCACTAGGAAATAAACTATATATATATATATATATATATATATATATATATATATATATATATATATATATATATATATATATATATATATAAACGTATGTACTTAATTTTTCTTATTATTTATTTTTTATATATAAAAATATACAACAATAAACAATCAATCACAGCAAAACATATTTTTCATCTTTTATTAACCGAATAAAACAGTAAACGATTTTATTTAAATATTTTAAAATAATAGTAATTTTTTGTCAGCAAATATTTAATTATAATTATAAATACATCACAATTAATTTATTTTATCATTTTCCCATTCATTTTATGCACATAAGCAAATTATAAAATATTTAAAAAAATAACATGATATAAAACTTTTCTATAATTAATTTACAATATTGATTTTAAATTTTGAAAATTAAATATTGAAATCTGCAACAAAAATCGGTAATACAGTAAATGACAGTTAAATAAAAAACTAATTCATATTTATATTCTAAATAAATACATTTATATTGTTATTATAACATTTATTTAATATATAGTAAAATATTTCTACAATTTAGAAATGACCACTTTTCAAAGATGTATTGTAGTACATTTTTCAGTTGCTTTTAGTTTTTAAAACATCAGTTTACGAAATTTCTTCTTTGTTGAAATATTTATGAAAAATCATATATTTTCATTAATGTGTATATCGAGCAAATTCTAATTAATTTAAAGTGTTATTTATGACTTCCTTGTCTTATTATAAGTTTATAAGCATTATTGAATATTTGGCAATAGAACTCTATTAGTCCAAAAATTTTCCTGTCTACATATATCATAAATTACTAAAATTTAACATTTTTGATTCATTAAGATTATAAGAAATTTATTTTGTAATTACAAGATTTGTTCTTATAATTAATTCAATTTTGTAAGATATACTAAAAATACACTCTAGTACGTTGCTAAATATTTTTTACTTAATATAACTATTAATCTATGACTGAAAAATCCCTACACAAAAATTTCACATAATAATGAAATCTTAACCTTATAAAGTTGAAGTATAATTGAATACAAGTTCTAAATTTTATTTATATAAATATATTGTAAACTTTAATATTTCATAAGTAAAATGTCACGAGAGAACAAAATTGGCTTATTAGAGGAAGAAGCGTTAAAAAGAAAGGAACGTTTAAAATCTTTAAAACGAAAACAGACTGCAGAAAATTCGTCTGAATTAGAAAAAAAAGATCATACCGTATTACCTAAGTATGTTTTTTTAATTGTTGTAAAATTTAGTAATAGCATTATTAAAAATTATAATTTTATTGTATTTTTCTGTTTAACAACAAATATAAAAAATACTACTATTCCAAATAATAAGGCGGTAAACTAACGGAAATTATTATTATAATTGTTACAAAACAATAATATAGTATAAATAATAAAATCTTATAGTACACTTTATAATATAGTACATTTTTCTTTATAATAATTGTTATATTTGAGATTTTTAATTTAATAATTTAGTTTCAACTATTTTATTTATAAAGAATGTTTATTGTATAATAAATTGTTACTTTTACTCAAACAAATTGTTACCTGAATAGCGATTTATAGAGAATCACGATTAAATCTCGTGTAATTTAAAATAATTTTAGGAATTAATGAAATAATAAATTTATAGACCAAAATTCCGAAGTTATAAACCAGTTGATGAAACTTTAAAAGAAAATGTAATACCAGATGGAAAACCAAGTAATATAGAAAATGAAGTTAAAGATCAATTAGCTGCTGCAAAAAATAAGATTATTATTGAAGAATTAGATATTCAAAATCTTGCTCCCCGTAAACCAGATTGGGACTTAAAAAGAGATGTTGCCAAAAAATTAGAAATTTTAGAAAGACGAACACAAAAAGCAATTGCTGAACTAATTCGAGAGCGATTAAAAGAAAGACAAGAAGATTTAGCATCTGTAATAAATGCAACGACATCACATATGCCTTCAAACTATGATTAATTAAATTTTAATATTTTCACTTGTACATAGTTAATTTATTTTATATAGACCTTTATCATTATTATTTTATTTAATTATGTAGTTGTTCACCAAATAAGTATTTTTTTCAACATTCAAATTTCTATTTATATTCTTTTAATTAGAGGTAAGAGATTTGAGAAAATTGTTTTTGTGAAAAATATTTTTATTTTAACTTGTTCGTTCAATTTTCTACTATAAATAAACATTTATGAAAATTAATATAATTAGAAGATTATTAAATAATGGTAAATATGAATTTGATTTAAAATTTGTTTTTAAAATTCTTTCTTCGTTGTATAATATTGGGCGACCATTGGTTGGTTGCACAGGTCTGAAGTTATATTGTATATATCCATCATAACCTTGTAATTTTCTAAATTGTTCAATCTAAAACAATAAAATGGTTATTCATCCATTATTTTTTTAAAACATTCATTATCATAATAATTAAATCCAAATTCTTAAACTATATACAATACATTTAGTTTTCAATTATATGTATGTATATGAAAAATGTTTTAAAATATTTAATATGTTTTTTATTTTAATGTAGATAACTGCAAATAATATTTTAATTATTTTGTCATGCTAATACTATCTATTACAAAAAAGCAACATGTTGCTCCGGAATTATATAAAGTTATAATGTTTGCATTGGTTACCGATTTATTAGTTCTTATTCTAAATCACGTTTTATTGAATGAAAAGTGTAAAATGCAATTGCAATAAGTTAGTGTTAAGAAATTCTTTGTAAGTGTATAATATAAATTACTGTAAGTAATTTTTTTTTTTTTTTTTGTTTATATATATATATATATATATATATATATATATATATATGTGTGTGTGTGTGTGTGTGTGCTGTGCATATGTGTTTGTAATATAATATAAAAATGTTTATTAAATCACCTGTCTATGTGATAATGGTATAGTTTTTTTAAATTCAATCCATTGTACTACCTCTGAACATGGGGGAGTTGTTAAAGAACCGTTGTATGTATAATAGTTTTTTAAATCTGTTCCTATTAATGAAGATAAAGTGAGCCTTTTTGGAACAGTTGTACTCATTTCTACCTGTTGAACTTGTGACAGAACTTTTATAAATTCATTGTAATTTTCATTATCTTCATGTGATATCTAAAATTAATTAAATATTTATTAACAAAAACATCTTTAAAATATACAAAATTTTAATTATTAGATTATATATTTCTAATTTTTTTTCATATTTGTACTTTGAATATTTCCCAATAATTACAATTATTTAAACAAATATAAAATAAATTTATACAATTTTTTACAAAATTCCATAAAAATTAAAAAGTAGTCTTAGAAAAAGTATTAATTAAAATGTTATTAAATAATATTTAATCAATTCATTTATTAAATTTACATGTTTTTAAATTCTCTCAAGTGAAAATAATAATTATTCTCTTATAATTTTTACAATATATTAAATATAAAATTAAAAACTTATTCTTGTAATTTCAAAATGGAATTAAGAATATTTGTGTATATATATATAAGCATATATATATATATATATGTACACACATCAGGAGATTTCACCCTCCGCGTGCAACCCTCAGGAGGCTACATCTTCCACTCGTTTTGTTTACTCATCCCGTGATACAATCGTAAACGATGTTTATTTTCAATCCTTAAAATTCGGAGATAATCATTCTCGATTAGAGTATATTAATGATGTTATTTTGTGATTGAATTATTTTATATACATATATATAAATTTAAAAGTATTTAATCAATATTTTTAATGCAATTTTATTATAAAGAATAATATGTTATTATCTATTTTATAATTTTTAAGTATTCTTAAACAAAAAATATTTATACAAAAAATTAACTCTACAAAAATCACAAAATATTTTTCCATTGAAATATTTATGTAATAATTAATTTTTGAACTTAAATTTGCAATTCATTGAAAACTAAATACATTTATAAATTTGTTATCCGATTTTCAGTAAGTGTTACAATATAAATTACCTCGTATAAAAATGATAATACAGTTAGTCCATCATTATGAGACATAGCTTTCTTGAAATTTTCATATGGAATTTTGTAGAAGACCACATGTAATTCCAGTGGAAAACTAAAAAAAATAACAGACATTTATACATACATACATACATATATGTATGTGTATATATATATATATATATATATATATATATATATATATATATATATATATATATGTTTATATATGCGGATAAATTTTTAAAAAATTGTACCTAATGTTATTAATTTTATTTTCACTTCCTATTTTATCATCATCTCCCCAATGAAAATGTAATTGTGAAAATTTGTATTCGTCATATAACATTCCTCCAGATACAGTAGGCGAATGGCCGTTCTCAAACTGCAGCATAACTGAAATAATTCCATGGTTATAATAAGATTAATTAATTTGAAGAATAATTTCTTATCATTTTAATCAAATACGTCATAATTAATATTTTTGTCTTTTATATATTTTCTATTATTTTATTCATTTCTATTTTTTATTCCTACATTTTCATATATTCCATATATGTATTTCGAGTTGGTTATTACTTAGTAATTAATGAATTTGTTATTCTTATTAAAAAAAATCTCTTTTATCATTTGAATTGATAAAATGATTGAAAAATATGTTTAATAATAGTAATTTAGTCAATAATAAGAATTAAAAAAAATATAATTATCTCCTTACAATATTAAATACCTATTACTATATTTAATATTTAAACTATTTTCAAAAACAAATCGTCTTTAATGAAATAATGTCAATTTCTTAATTGTATATAATAATTTATTCATAAATAATCTGAAATTTTCATATTGTTTTATTATTTTAATTATTTAAGCAATTTCATTTCTAACTTCATATAAATTCAGTTTTACATGATTTCAATTTTAATTGAATTCAATTATAGCTTAGAAAACATATTCGTTTTCCTGTATTTCTGAATATGCTAACAATGTTATGATTCTTTAAACTCTTCATTAAACATTGAAATATAAGGTATAAGCTGCATGAGCTTTATTTAAGGAGTAATATTGGAATTGACATAAGTAATAATAAATAATAAAAATTACAGCATGTGCATATTCCCATCAATACATAACTATTATAAATTACGAAGAATGAAAGAGCATTCAAAGTTATCTCTAGAAATAATTTATTATTTTAATGGGTAACTCTACTAGAAGTATTTATTAATACTTATATATTTATGTATTTGAATGTTTTGACATTTGAAACTGCACTAATCATTATATATTATGTGAATTGAAATAATTGGAAACTATTGTTCGTAAATACGTAAATAAGCGCATTAGCGTACACAAACTTTTAAATACAGATATTATATAGAATTTATTGCGTTGTATGTTTAATGAATATGAATTATTTAATAAAAATAAAATATATTTAATTTTTTTTAATTAATTTATATATATATATATATATATATATATGTTATTTTTTAAATAAAGTACTGAATATATCGAAATATAGACTTACCAGTATGACCATTATTAATTATTTTACCCTCTTCGAGTGATGCATGAATATTTTTAAAATCAAGAGGCATTAACCATACTCTCCTTACGTCTTCATCATTGATATTAATAGGACTTTGATATTTTCCTACACAAGTAGAATATTTTTCACTCCAGTGATCAGGACCTAATAAATAAAAATGCAATTATATTGAATTAGGAATATATATATATATATATATATATATATATATATATATATATATATATATATATGTGTGTGTGTGTGTGTGTGTATAAAAGAAGTAAATAACCCATTTTTAAATCTCTTTTTTTGTACAACCATGTATTCAGTATATCTATAAATACATTTATACGAGAATTAAACAATTACTATAAGCCTATTTTAATATTTTTTATCGAAATTCTTAGCAATTAATATCAATTAATGTAAGTTCATTAAAAAATACGTTATTTAATTTTTAACATGTTCTTTTATATATTAATTAAATAAACAATTAAAACTTGTGTACGCATACATACCCATTTCACCGCTATATCCAAAATCAGGAGACCCTATAACAATAATAATAATATTTTTACAATTATAAATTATTCGTTAATATGGTTATGCATATAGTTGCTTATTTCTAAATGATATATGAATAATAAATAAATGTGAAGTATAAACAATCACGATTGTGAATTATTGTATATAAAAAAATAATAAGTCAAATATTGATATTTGAAATACTTCAATATCATAAAGATTTTTTTTCATTATGATTATTTTATCTTTCACAAAACATGTATATAATTTTATTTTATTTATTCAGATTAAAGAGAAATATCACACCTAAAGAAATATTCAGAGTTTACTAATGGATTTTTTATAAAAAATTACATTTATTTCTAAATAATACACACTTTCTCACACACACACACACACACACACACACACACACACACACACATATATATATATATATATATATATATATATATATATATATAAATTAAAAGTGTATCATTTATTAAATAAAAATAAAAGATATCAAAATATGTAGGTTATTAAAATTAGAAAGTTTAGAAATTGAAGTAAGAAGAATATTTTTTCTGAAGTATTACTGAAAAAAAATCAATATTTTTTTAAAAAATTAGACATATCTTGTATAAGTATTATGTTCTTCATATATAATATACATATTATCAATAAATATATATTTATTCATTCAGAGTTATATTAAACTTAAATTGTTATTGAAATTTTTAATTCATTTTTTAATAATTTTTTTAATGACTTTATCATGTTTCTGTTTCACGTACAATCTTTTAATATTGCTAGCTGCCTTGAAATTAATAAAAAAAAATCATTTCATATGAATAAAAATGCATAATTATTATTATATACGAATATAAAAACTCGGTGACAGTAATTAAACTACGTTTTAATAAAGCTGAAAAAGTGTTCAATGAGCCAGTTGTTTTTAACAAACACACCTTTATATCCTTCTCAATAAATTCTTTTAAAATTGTCATTAATATTTATGCCATTTTTAAAATTATCTATTTAAAAGTAATTTCGTATCTATTATTCATTTTAGAATTATTTTATTACTATTTTTTTGATATTACTTAAAATACTAAATTCATCAACAAATTTGAAAAATGCAGACTCATTTTTTATAAGGCTTTTATTTTATATATATATATATATATATATAAAATACGAAATGAAAATTATGAATTCGAATTAAATATTAACATATTTAAAATTTAAAAGTATTTCCCATCGAATTAAAAATTCCATTTAATGGTTAGTCATATTACATGTTTCATACATCTGTTATGTTAAAAATAATAAAAGAAATTTATGATTAAGTTAAAAAAAGCATTAAAACGACAGATGAATTTATTTGGTACATAATATAGGTACAATTTATAAAATGTACATTTCTTGTACGTTTGCGAAAAAAGTATTATATGTGTTTGAAATATATATTTCTTAAAGAATATACTAACATACTACAATAAGCTTATATAATATATACTACTAATTAGTAATAATGAGTTAAAAAGATTTTAATTAAATTCAAATTAAAGACTTTTACCAATTTAGATAATTTCATACTAAACATTAGTCCATGTTTACTAGAATAAACTCGAACAAGGTTAATTTCATAAAAAAATATCTGAAAATTGAGATATTTTCACGGTTCATTACATTTTAAATACTTGACATTAACACATGCATTTAATTTTTTCCTAGATAACGCCAATACGCACATTGATTTCGTTTACTTACAAATTACGAAATGTACTGTTTATTTAGAAATATTTAGCATGTGCTAATGAAAACTTTTAAAGGTATGAAATGATCATGTAACATGAAATTAATATACTTTTTTTCGAATTAGCATATTTAGAAACGCTAATTTTAACGAAATAATAATATTTATAGACAATTAAAGTTCATTGTTCAGTTTATAAGTAGAGAAAATATTTTATAACGATCAGTGTGAAAAATTCATAAAATTTAAAAAAAAAACTTTCTTTTTATTATAAGCCTTTTTGAACAAAGTGTACTGTTAGGCTCATATTTATTTTTGTATAAATCGTTATATCCAAATATTAAAAGAAGTGAAAAATTAAATTTTCCTTTTTGTACTATATATATATATATATATATATATACAATACAATAAATAAACTTTGAAAAATATAAATTTTATATTTTTATACTATATATATATATATATATATATATATATATATATATATAGAACGAAAGTATCATTTCCATATTATGAATTGTTTAATACTTTGTCAAGTTATTTAAACTTTCAGAAATTAAAAAAAAGGATATGTGTACTCATATACACATGCCAGAAGTGAAACTTCTTTTCAATAAAGTAATCAAAAGGTACACGGACAAGCGTATGCCTAAAACTCGTAGATGAACAAATTCTTCAGAATAAAGCAAGTAATAAAATGAAGAAATGTAGTAGGAAGAGAAGCGGAAAATACACGGATAATAAACGGGATAAAAATTTAAGTAAAAATTGATGTTTTAAATAAATTAAATTTTTACAATTATATATATAAATATATTAGGCAATTTTTGGGGCAAAAGATTGCCCCAATTTTTAGAGCAAACGTTTGCCCCAATTTTTAGAGCAAACGTTTGCCCCAATTTTAAAACAAAATATTGCCCCAATTTTTGGAGCAAATTTTTGCCCCAAATTTGGCGCAAGCGTACCCCCAAATTTGTGGCAAACTTTTTGCCCCAGATTTGGGGCAAACTTTTCCCCCAAATTTGGGGCAAACTTTTGCCCCAAATTTGGGGCAAACCCAAATTTGGGGGCAAACTTTTGCCCCAGATTTGGGGCAAACTTTTCCCACCAAATTTGGGGCAAACTTTTTGCCCCAAATTTGGGGCAAACTTTTTGCCCCAGATTTGGGTCAAACTTTTTGCCCCAAATTTGGGTCAAACTTTTTGCCCCAGATTTGGGGCAAACTTTTTGCCCCAAATTTGGAGCAATTTTTTGCCCCAAATTTTGGGGCAATCTTTGCCCCAAATTTGGGACAAACTTTTTCCCCCAGATTTGGGGCAAACTTTTTGTCACAAATTTGGGGCAAACTTTTTGTCCCAAATTTGGGGCTAACGTTTCCCCCAAATTTTGGGAAAACTTTCTGTGAGAAAGGCTTTGACAATGATGGCATCGCCATCGAAATGCATCAGCCGATATAATTATATAATTATAAATTATATAATTATAAAAAACAAGTGAACAATAAGTGATTATTGAACACTTTAAATTATTGTGGTGTTGGGGTGGAAATTCATTTGTGTAAATATTTATCGTAAAATTTTCTCACGTAAATCAGGCTTCTATCAAAACTATTGTTTTTTAAAATTCTGTATAATCAATATATATATATATATATATATATATATATATTTAAAAAAAACAGCCTAATTTATATTTAAGTATATAATTATATACATTCTTTTAGTGATTAGAATAATTAAAAAGAAATATAATAAACGTTATTTATTCATAATTGACTTGTGATAAGGAATTTATTACTTACAATTAAGAAAAACAATACATTAATTATTTTTGTTTATTAATAATAATTCAAAAATACAAAAGAATAAATAAACAAACAATAATTGTGACATTTTCCAAATATAATTAATAGGTATATTTTTTTATAAAATATTATAAAAATCTAGGCATGTCTGAATGACACGTTCAATAGTTATCAACATATACAAATATATTGAAGGCAACAAATTAAATTACTTTTATGTAATAAACAATAATAAAAAATACTACTACTGTAAAAATTTAATTTTAAATCTTTCGAATTTAATAAATGTCTATATAACAGTTTCGACATTTTCAAACAATCCTAGGAGAAATTTCAAAATAAATTTAAGCTTATCTAAAATAAATTATTGAATGTAATTAAAAGCCATAGTTAGTATTTATGACCTATAATCTGCATGAGATTTTTTTGGCAAAAAAACTTTTACATTTAAAATTTTTACAATCAAGGAGAACCAGAAATCAATTTACTCAATGGATATATATATATATATATATATATATATATATATATATATATATACATAACGTTACATATGCATATATATTGTGCACTAATATTTTTGCATATATTAATTTTTTATAAATCATCTTAAATTATGATATGAATCTTATCTCGCTTATGTTGATAGTAAATTATAACAAGTTTTATGTAAATGTACAACATTTGTTCAGAGTACAATAAAAGTTTAAGATAGTTTTAATATATTTACATCGTAAAATCGATAAGATGTAAACAGAGCAAGGGCAGCAATATAAATAATAAATAAATAGAATGCATTCTCATTTAAGTATAGAAACATGTTTTAGTATATTTACTTGTATTCTCCTTAAACAACCACATCGCATAACTTGTTGCAAATGAACAACAGAATTGACCCTGTAAACATTTCATTCATTTACAGAATGAATTATTTTTATAAATGTTATTTTAAAAATAGATCGTTTTCAAATATACGTATATTGTAATATTTTTTAATATCATTGTTGGCTTTTTCTGGATATATTTGGTTTATATATATATATATATATATATATATATATATATATATATATATATATATATATATATATTGTCCTAAAAAAATATTGGTATTTTGAGCAGTATCACACAACCCAACATCACAAAAATAATGAAATTAAATTCATTAAATATCTATGTGAATTTCTCAATGATATCATCCATTGTTTTAAACCGAAGGAATGTGTAAAATTATAAAATTATTTAATATGTAAACATTTAAATGTGGTTTGAATATTGCATTAGCCATTTTAAGCTTATATAATGATTAAAATTCATTAACTACACAAAATAATTTTATCTAAACATGATAAATTTAGTATATGTCAAAAAATTAATCGTTAAATTGTATGTTTAATTATAAATTACTTCATTCATGCTAACGTAAATTTAGAGGTGTGTCTAATAGCTACTATAAACGTATTTAAGTAGAATACTTAATGTGTTCAAAATGTACGTGATGATAATTATGATTTAGTCAGCTTTAATAATAAAGAGTACTTAATCGACACAAGTTCAGAAAAAATTTTAAGAATTTTCATTATTGTTATTAAATTTTCCATTATTATTTACTATCATTAATCAAAAATAATTTTCAGCAATTATTTGATAATATTTACACCACACAGGTGTTTTATATGACGTGCTTAAAGAATTATTTTATAATTCTTTTATTTATAATTATACTTTTTGTTATTTACACTTATGTCACATACAAAAAATACCTGTGTTAGTATTGTAATTTATAAAAATAGAATTGATTATTTAATCAATTTTTTATCTAGAAAAAAGTTGATTTATTCTTTATAAATTCATTATTTTTCATATTATACAATTAACATGTAATGTCTTTCTATTAACATTAAGTAGATTATTTTGATTTAGACAATAATAAAAAGTACTTTTTTATAAAATTACTGGACGTTAAAGAAAAAAGTAATTTTTAAAATCAGAGATTTAAAAATACATAAAATTACCTGTAATAAATAGTGAAGCAATGTGTTATTCACTAATATATTTTATAAGAAAGTAACTTATAAAAAAATATTATATTGAATGTTTTCATTGTAATTTTTTTCTCTACTAACTACAATGAGCCAGTTATAATATTTTTGTTAATAACAACATATCTTATTGAAAATGAACATTTTTACATTTAAAATCCTTGTATTCATTAATAACTTAATCATTTTTTACCGTTGTTTTCATTAAACGTTTATTGTAAATAACATTCATAGCTGATGAAAAAATACGTAATTGAAGGTCAGAATAAATACATTTTCATGCGTACATCCATATAATTAGAATTGATAACTAGATGAATTATTTTCATTGAATCTCAGTTCATATATTTTTTTCTGTCATTTGAAAATAATTTCAATGAATTTTCTCACCAAAAATGCTCATGAATTTTAAAAAGTGTGACTAATTAAAAAATCATACAAACTTCCGTTCAATTAAAGATATTTTTTTGATAAACGTGCGTTTTTAATGATGTTCAAATAATAACTATGAAAATTAAATATTTTTATATTTTACTACAGGAAGATTTGATTATAAACAAATTATTTTATAATTTTTAGGCAGTATTGTAAATAAAATATTTTGATATTTCTTAATTTACGAGTATATGTAATTAAGTACATTTTTTTCTTAAATTATGATTTCAAATTAGAGAAAATATTCTAGATGGAAAAATTGACTAGAAAAAAATTCTATATATTTTTATGTATAATATTTATGTTCTTATAAATTATATATATATATATATATATATATATATATATATATATATATATATATATAATATTGATTCAATTTTAACAATAAATGAATTAAAAGTCACTACTCGGTGAATTGTTCAGGCATAAAATATTAATAAATTAATATACATCATATAAATATGATTAAACATTTTATATAGTACTATTTTCTTTATTAAATATTGTTTTTTATACGTGTGCAGTGAATTTTCACCGCTATTCATTTTGTCACTTTTATTATTATTACTTCATACCTAAAGAAATCATTTAACCATGACCAAATATTGTTTATGTATGTTTCAATTTCATTTCTTTTTTATTAATCCGAATATTTTTATTACATAAGTGCTCATGCTGCTTTTTGTAAAAAATAAAAACAAATTAAAGTAATTGGGCAGAAATATTTTTTTAATATATAATTTGATATTGAACCGATTTTAAGCACCTTACAATTTCTAAAATAACTAAGCAATTACCTGTTTTTTTTAGATTACCAATTTTAATTACAATTACTAAATCAAGTTGAGCGTAACGTCTGATATGTTTGAAGCTCATCAACAAACTTAATGGAAATAATATAATAATTAAACAAATTGCACAAGATGTATAAATGATTTAAAAAGTGTGTTTAAATTAAAATTTTAATTATTAAAAAACATAAAACATTTATATATATATATATATATATATATATATATATATATATGTATGTATGTATGTATGTATGTTTTTACTATATTATACTAATATGTAAAATAATATATATTTCCAATAATTGAATGGAAAAGAACATTGATATAGATACCTGTTGATGTATAAATAACAAATAATACTGATTTAATATTAATTTAAATCAAATATTTGTAAACTGCACATCTCTTATTAAGTAACTGTATAAATATTTTATGTAGTACAAAAAAATAGAAGTATTCAAGGAATAATCAGTGCATAAATTGACTGTTAAAAGATTTACTTCAAACGCTTGACTTCATTGAATTATTATGTCAAGTTTAAATTTTGTACTTGTTCATAATATCTCAATGAAACTTAAAAATGTAAAAAACGATATTGAAAGTAGTTGAAATTTAAAACAAAACATATATAAAATTGATTATAAAAATAGATGTGTTGTTTCGATATTATCTCCAATTATTTTGAAATAAAATATTTAATATTATTGAATTACATGTCATTTGATATTGAGTGATAATAAATGTAAAATTAACCTTTTAAACTTACATATAAATTAGCAATTTGAAAAATAGACTAAAATTAAATATCTAATAATTAAGAGTTTAGCCAGGAAATATTTAGTGTAAATTTTTTTTACTCCTAGAAGTTTATATATATATATTCTAAAATTGAATTTATTATTTACTATGCATCAATAGTTTACTGAATATGCATAAATAGTGGATGTAAATAAATAACAAAAAAAAATCTTCAAAACAATAGTTTGACATCATTTCTCCCACATACACCACCCATAAAATTACAAGATTTTTTTATAAATTAGAATATTTTTGTAAACAATTAAATGAAGTGTTTATGATGATAGATAAGAATAAAGCTACGAGAACATCAATTACTTATGTATTCATTTTGTTACATTTGCTACCATCTACTAAATCAATAAATAAAACGCTAATCATTAACATCCTCATTATTTGACTCCATGTCAATAAGACGATAAAATTAGATCCACTTCGTTATAAAAAATTATATTCGTGTTAGAAATTATTAAATTTTACCTATTTACTTCTGTATATTGCAAGGTCAAGTGTATGTACCTTCCATGTTATTCATATCCACAAAGATAATTTGAATTATTATATATTACACACACACACACACACACACACACATATATATATATATATATATATATATATATATATATATATATATAAATGTGTGTGAGTTATTTATTAAAGTAATAAATTATCGCATTTATAACAATTAGATAATTACATTTTTCATTTTAATCATTCAGAACATATGAATAATTTTAAACTATAATATTGATACATTGCATGTTCTTATTAAAAATAATTTAATAAATTCCAACAACAGGTGTGCTTTAATATTTATTTGCCAGTTTTTTTTATAATATACTATCACTAAATAAAAAAAGAATTATATAATGCAATGTGCACATTATTATTCTAAAATGGAAAATATGGAAGACTCGTTTATTAAAATTTTGAATCGAGACCAAATCATTCATTCAAATGCACGTTCATAATATTTTTACAAATTAAAAAAATACCTTATCTCTCTCTCTCTCTCTTTATATATATATATATATATATATAATATTTTGACATATTTCCGAGAAAAAATAACAACTGATGTAAAATACTGCCCTTCAAATTTCCACACCTATTTATTTATGGACATTCAAAAGAAGATTATACATACATACAT
>CP092094.1:13772500-13815000 GCA_029203775.1 Neoneuromus ignobilis | reverse complement strand
AGTTTTTCTAGAATTCGTTTTCCGATTATCTTCATTGTGTTATTTTAAATATTAAAAATATCTGTATTTTCTCAACAATTACAATGTATTATTACAATAAACATATATAATACAATGAAATTGAAAAATTATCCGGATCTATAATAACAAACGTCACGGAAAGAGAATCAATGATCATGATAGTAAATTGCAAATATATTTTTTCGTATGCATAGTAGTGTAGTTATTTGCCAGTTTTCATTATTTTTCCACTAAATGACTAATAATTTATTTAAACAAGCTATACTAAGTTTCATCTTTCTTTATACATGCAAGTCTAAACTTATTCATTTGTACATGTAAATTCATTCTTTCAGTTTAAACATTTTATGATACATCTTTTCCAATGAATATGTTTTATATGAAAAGATTATTGGCATTTGTCATGATTTTTAATATTCTTCAAAAACTGCTTTTCAACAATTGCAATTATTAACGGTTGTAAACTAATGAATGATACTTTCTGAATCTAAAACATTTCCCGATTTGTCCCCAGATAGCAGAAATAATTATTTTCTCAGTGCAAACATGTATTATATTACATAAGCCTTTGTATGTTAAGTGTGATAAGAAGTTGTGTGAATGAATTAATTATCTTTAAAGTAAATACAGTTGAATTCCGCGTTTCGCTGCAATCAAATCTTGTTCTCCACGGTACCACTATGTCCTTTGGTCCTTGGATAGGCAAGAGAAAGAATTGTTTAGAATAAAGTGTTCTAACAAAATCCCTTGTTTGAAAAATGATGCGCCGATAAGTATTTGGTTTTGAATATTTTGTGTAAGAGAATGAATGAAAATTTTAATCAGTATAATTGAAAATGTGAATGGATAGAATACATTTGAATTTCAGCATTTTTTCTTATTTCATTTAATTATTACCAAAGGCCGATAATGATTTTAAAATAATAATCCTTATGTAAAAAAAACATACATTTTTGTATAATTAGTAAAATATGTGTACTTGTATTTTTTTCTCTTGTAAATAACTATTAGTGAATGCGTATATGTGTGTATGTATTTGTATTTTAATTAAATATTTAAATAATTATGAATATTGAGATATCGAGCAATACACTATTAATATTTTGAAAACTACAAATATATGAATAGCAATCAATGTGTCTGTGGAAAAGAGTGTTTTTGCATTGTGATTTATTTTCTTTTCCCACGTAATTCCAGCAGTATCTTCACGAAATATCCTTCGAAATCGATTTGACATTCTTCACAATGGTGGGTGTCACATCGACTCTATGGATTTTTTCGTAAGTAATTTATTAATGTTAAATTATGACATCCGTTTAATCCATAATCTATAAGCGAGGTTCAGAACTGTGTTAATGTGTATTGTTCTATGTGTTCAACACAAATACATCAAGTGCCTTAAGTAACTCCTTCAGAAATTCGACTCAGGGTCATACGCACTTTACTCAATGTTATTATTTTTTTTGCTTTTTATTTTTGTAAGTTTTAATAAAACTTACAGATTATAAAAAAATATTCTACTATATCGCCCGTTATAATAAAAACGAATGTGTATTTCTTTCATTAATAATAAGTGATAATTGTTAAAAAAAGCAACAATTTTTTATTTTCATTTATTTATAAATGTTTTCTAACAATGACAGAATCATTTTTATACATACATTTCAAGGCTCTCATATAAACGTTCATTACTGATAAATTATACTTTCAAAGAGTCTTTTACTAAGCTTGAACTTGTACGTTTTCCAAGATCGTCTGTATTTCAATTCTGCATAATTTAATTATCTTATGATATAATAAATAGAATTGTAATGATCTTTAAAATACTCGATTCTTTTAATTAAAGATTCATCTCTATTTTAGACGTGTTATGTTTAATGGCTGTAACTTTAATTGAAATATTAGAAATAATTTTTAAATTTTCATTTTTCGTTGACATTCGTATGTAACTGCAACCCCGTTGGGCCGGTTGTTCTTGAGTACCTACCTCACAAGGAGGTATTTGACTCTCGCTTCGCAAATTTCTGGATTATTTCTGGTGTTAAGATTATCATATTTTTGGAACATTTCTGTGTCCTCTATGGGACTCTCGCGAGTCGTTTAACCAGTAGAGCTCCAAGTCACCCGCATAGGACGACCTCTTGCTGGTCAGGTTTTGCGTGCTGGCTTCTCTCGTTGATCAGCGGCTGTTTCCAGCGGCGTAAGCATACGGGGCCGCTTTTACTTGTTGAACTCCACGACGAAATCGACTATGCTAAAGACATGAACAAGTGTATCATCGTTGGCCTCCGCCTCGCGTACAGTCGACGTGCAAGTCCGCGGACAAACTCGTCGACAGTAAGGAGCTGGAGGTCCCAGTAAAGGGTAGTGTTATTTTTCGTTAACAAAGTTCCTAATCAAGTATATTGACAATAAGTCGCATAACTTTACTATATAAAAACATCGCCATGTGAATAATGCCTCATTTGTAGCAAAGGTAAAAACCAGGGCTCTATTAAACCGACATCAATTATGAATAATTAACGATACTGAAGTAGATATAAAAAATTCCTGTAAACGACAACATAACTATTAACCACTACTATCTTCAACTTTACTATTAAGCAGACCTTTAACAATGGTTGGATGTTTTGCAATTATTGAGATACTTTGTGCAAATAGCGAAACATTAACACTTAAATTATGTACTAGAGACTAAACGCATCAATTGTTATTAAATGAACTACAAAAAATATCAATTTTTTGTGTTTTCATTATTACACATACACAAATGAACATAATGTAAATGTAAAATGTTTCATTAGTGTTCATATACCTTTATATATATAAATAAATATATAAATAAATATATATATATATATATATATATATATATATATATATAAACTACAAGTTTGTTTAGAGATAAGGAATTCTAGTTTTATAACATTCAAAAAAGTGAAAAATATATTAGATACGATTTGTTTCAGTACTTAAATATCATTTGAACGACTCTGGATTTTTTTTCAATTTGACTCATTATAACAATAATGCTTTATGTCGATAATAACTTTTGGAAAGTTGTGAATAAACTGAGCGATAATTATTTTCTGTTTATATCGTTTGAAAGAGGATAAAATTCACTATAACATATATTTTTTTTATTAATCGCGAACCACCGTTACAATAAAACAAAAATCAGATATGTAAAAATAATGAAAGTTTAGTTTGAATCAACTCGCATAAAATACTAAGGACATGACAAATTATGAAAAATCGGACTAAAATAAAAATCGATGACTGAAAAAAATGTTAAATAAAAATGTTTACTACGAACCGTAATGATAAATAAGTGAAATTTATACATAGAACATGTAATTGGTAATATTTATTTTAATATTTTCTTTTAATCTTTATTTATTTATTTTTGATCTTTTTAATTACATATTGCTAATAATTGTATATTCATCTATACATCATTCATGTCTAACATTTAATATATAATATGTATTATAAATATATAATATCTCACGGATATGTGTAACTTTCCATCCTTCATTCACATCATTGCTTCATATAATCAGTTTTATTTCAGTCAAAAAGGAAACAACAAAGAAAGTTCAAGATATAAAAATAGATTTATTTTTTCATATCTGAATAAAAATTGGTTCGTAATTAATGCACATTTGGAGTATAAAACAATAAGAGGAATAGGTGACAATTGATAAGAAAATTCAATATGTTATAAAGGAGACGGTCGTGTATACACAAGAGAGCGTAAAAATCTCTCTACTTAGAGGTTTTCGAGCATCAAATTTTGCCCTGAATGGTCCATTAACATCTTGGACGTCTCAGGAAGTAACGGTCAATTGCTGTATGAACCGTGAAAGAATGTTTTTTCGACCCGTGTGAGTCGATAAAATCAAGAGGATTCATTCGAACGGAGACGATCGTCTGAGATATACATATCATCTAAGGTTTGCCTAATCCAGTTTATTTTTGAACTATACACTCTATACAGTAGGAGAATAGGTTTTTATTTTACGCTGTTATCGTTTTATATTGTTTTAAATGTAAAAAAAATTAAACAGTTATAATTTGTAAATGTATTATATTTAATGGTTGTAACCTTATTATTAATTTGATTTTTTTTATAACTTAGTGTACATTGATTAGTTAATAGTATTTTACTACAATTGTTCATTAATGGATAGATTTAAAAAAATATATTAATCAAATATAATACTTGTACAGAAATATTATTATTATTAAATATATACTTCATTAATCGAATGATATTTTTTTAAAAAAGAATAGAAATAAATTAAGACTACAAAAAATAGTCAGATGAAAACCAAAAATTTTTTAAAAAAAGTTTTTAGTGTAGTTTTTTATATTTTATTTTCGTAATTTTTGTTTGTTAATTTTAATTTAGACTATTGTTCCTAAATATAACCCTTGTAGTAATATTTGTCTTGATTTTATGTTTATCTTGTTTTATTTTCCATCCTATTATTACACAGAAAATCTATGAAAAGCATGCGAAAAAACACTAAATATATTGTTATCTCCCACCTACACTTCACGAGTACATAAAATCATGTTTTTATCATTTTTTGCACCTGGATTTTACGTTATTTATGTTATTATTTTCATTACTTATCTTCTTTTTTCTTTTAATCTATTGTAACTAATTTTATTTATTACTTTTTATACATCGCATACTCATTAAAAGTTGATAATGCTCAATAAATATATAGTATTATATTACTTATAATTTTAAAACTTTATATTGTTAATATTTATACATTCGTTAATATTTGTCGAGTTTAAATGTTTACATTCAAAGTTAAACATTACAATATGAAACAGTTTGTGAATAACCAATAGTAAAAATAAAGTTTGTTGTAAAACAGCACATAATAACAAATGTTAGCCATGATTCGTTTCTTTCGTTATATTTACTTATTTTTTAATTTAGAAAATAACAAAAATAAAATATTACTTATCCACGAAATTCATTTTTCATATTACCTTATAGTCATAGATCATTTTATATACTGACCAATGCCATATATACTTTTTATAATATGAAAAATAAATGATAAATTACAAACTATTGTTCAAATCATTTTTTTAACAAAATATACTATTTTAAAAACATGATGTGTACGTACTAATTTCAAAATCATTAGCATTACTAATTTTTTCAATTTTATATTTATATATATTTATATTTATTTGTATGTAGTTTCCTTTTGTCACGATGTCGCTACAAGGCAGACATGACTTGTCTAGGCGGACTCAAACGTTTGGAAATAGCTCTGACGAGTTTGCGCGAAGCCCAGCGTGATCTTGGCTTTTGGAAATATTTTTGTGATAGAATTAAATAACTTAAAAATATTATTGTAATAATAGCCATTTAAAAAGTTTAGTCGCAATTAAAATACATTTAATGTGTTAATCAAATTGTGAAATTTATCAGAAAATATATAATAATATTACTATGGCTTTATATTTAGCGTAACAGACGTATAATTTTGTGCTGTTTAGGGTAAGAATCAACCATATTAATTTTCTACTTCCGTGGCATAGATTCGATAATATATATTTTTTTATCGTTAAACTTAATTTTCAAACGTTTTTTTAGTCATTTATATTGATTACAGTATTTAAACTTTTAAAAACACAATCTAGATACATCTGTCAAGTTTTTTTGTGCTGAAAATAATTGCATGATTTGCGAGTTTAATTGATACGATAGTAGACCATTTTTTTTATAAATCATTTTATTGTTAGATTTAGCCTATTTCAAGAAGGATGGTTTCAACACGTCAGATGACTAATGTTAGTGGAAATGCTGGCACATCAACAGATAGTGCAGTACAAAGTACCAGTTCAGAAAATGGACCAGCAAAGTTCACAAGACACAGTACTGTGATTACTACACTGTCACAAATATCCCAAACTTCATCACATGAAACCCAGATAGCAGGACCAAGCAATGCTCATAAAGAATCTCAGAGTTCATCAATGCTTTTGCTCGACTTGCCGCAAGAAATTATTGAAAAAATACTTAGTTATTTAAGTTATAAAAGTATAGCACATCTACGTATGGTATGATATATATTTGATTTATGCTGTTTTTATTAATTTTTATATTTAAAATATTATTCAAAGGTGTGTCACACCATGGATCGTATATGTGGAGGAATTTTGAATTCAACTTTTCAACGCCTTCAAAAACAAATGCTGAATCGTTTCCAGAGCATTAAAGCTAAAATGCCTAGAAGGGAATCTGCTCGTAGAAATCATCCCTTAGCGTGTGAATCTGACATAATAGAAACCTTACATATGCGACTTACACTTTTACAGATGTCTTTTGGAAAACATATCGAGCGTAAACATTGTTGCTTTTTTGCTGGAGAGGTTTGTATAATATAATATGTTTTAAAAAACTTGATTTATGACTGATTTAAAATTTATTCAGGTTTTATTAATATAATTAGATATATATTTTAAAATTTATGCAGTTATTTTTTATTATATTTGAAAAAACTAAAATGTTAGTCTGCATGAATATAAATGAAATAAAAAATGTATGAATAAATTTGATATATTTAACCTGCTTATAATTTGTATAGTTCGTCATGTAAAAGTCTTGCATATAAAACTATTCAAAAAAAAGTATTTAATAACATTTAAAAAAATATTTTTTTTAAAAAAAATACAATAATTTGTAATAGTATTGAATATAAGTAGTTGTATACAGGTCATCCAAATGTGACACCTAGATTAGTGTTTTATTAAAAAGAAATAAGTATATTTCTTTTTAATTAAACAAATCTAGGCATTGCATTTGGATGACCCTGTATATATATATATATATATATATATATATATATATATATATATATATATATATATATATATATATATATATATATATATATATAAAAGTGTAATGTTACATACTAGGTTTGTCTAGGAAAAACATTTTTTTAAATTAGTTTTAAATATTATATTTATAAAAAATATTTATTTATATACTTACATTATTGCCTATTCAAATTGAAAACCATTTTATGATGTTCTATGTTATGTAATTTTAAAAATAATTACAAATGATAATATTTAATTCAGTGATACTTAATCTTTATAATAGATATTTAATTTTTTTACATTATTGTAATTAAATGTGTTTGAAACAAAAATTATATGTAGTTTTATTATTCTATTGATAAACTTAAATGAATGTTAATTGAGATTTATTTGAAAAAAGGCAAAAAGTAGTATATATTTTTGTTATAACGTGGTTTTCATGAATAGGAAACTTGTTTTTCAATTAATTTCTTTAATATTATGTTGCTTTCCTTTTTTTAAAAAAAATGTATAATATTTTTTAGCTCTCTTCTGTAGTTTTATATGAATACTAAGTTCTGCAATTTTTCAGAATTCGTATTAACTCATTATTAATAATTTTCATTCCAATTTTTATTGTAATAAACTTTAAATTATATTTTTTAATTGCACTAGTAATAAAACCTACTTTTGTTTTATTTTTTTATCAAATATAAATAGATATTTTAAACAACCAATGATTCATGATAAAGTTATTTTGAGTATTTTTATTATTGTTTTAACATATACGATTAAAATAATAAATATTTATCATTATCCAATAAATTTAGATACTTGATGAAGTGTTCCGAATTCTCCATTATATTAAAGTTACAACAAAACTGGCACGTCCTTATAAGGTAACTGATGAATTATTTGATTTGTCTACAATGGCAATGGAGTATTTTAAGGAGCATATAGAACCAAGGCTTCCTGAAATAGCATATTTTGGAGCTGACTTTTTGGATTTTACTGGAACATTTTCTTGTAAGAATTTATATTTATATATATTAAATAATGTTCTATTTCTTTTCCTATTTGTATTAAAAAAACAGAAACACATTTTTGAATGAAATACTAATTTGTTTCTTTCATATTCTTTCTACAATGTATTATTTAATCACAATCAATAGCATGAAAGTAAAAAAAAAAAAAATGAGATCTTTACAATTTATGTACTAAAAATATAAACCATAAAATTAAAATTGTTATTTATATGTATTCATTTAACAAATTATTTATATATATATATATATATATATATATCATATGTTCATTTATTAATCAAATTACATAATTATTCTTTTATAGTTTTGTAAATATGATTTATTTTTTTAAATTAGCAAGCAGTAATAATAAAAACTATCTGTGCCTGGATTCATCACCGTTGGGAGCTGGAAGTGGTGGAGAACATAAAGGAGATGAAAGTCCGTCCCACAATACATCGGAAAATCAAGAAGGTCATTATTTATCAGAACCTTTGCCTCAATCAAACATGGTATTACGTAAACGTATTCGAAAAATAAAACAAGGAATGAAAAGGTAATTCATATTTTTTTATATTATGATTAAGTTATACACCATTAATTTTATGTATTATAGGTATAACAGTCAGCTCACTCTTTTAAGGCAAGATTTACGTGCTTGTAAACGTAAAACTGCTGAACAGCAAAAACAAATAGCAGAACAACAAAAACAACTTGCTGAACAACAAAAACAAACATTAGAATATGCTACACGCTTAGATGAAAATGATAAAAAGAATGAAGAAACATCCCGTAAATTTAGTACACTATTACAAGAATTAAATAAATGTAAAACCGAATTACAATATTGGCGATCAAAATCACCTGCTACGCCACCTATATGTAAAGGATGCGGAGCTATTTTTGCTCCACTTCCACAGGAAGATTTACAAGCACTTGTAAATCAAGGTGTTCGACCTGAAGGACTTGGAATTGTAATAGATGATTTAACAAATGCAGAGTTAGAACCCTCAGTTGATCTAAAACCTGTGTCAGAAGTTGATCGTAAACCAGAACATCTCGATGAAGATGTAGTAGAACAACCGAGTCATATGTTACAAGCTAAACTGATAGTTGGTACAAAACGTAAAGCTGCTGATGAACCGAAAAGTACTCAGACAAACAGTGCTACACAAGACTGTAAAAAATCACGTCGTATTTCAAAATGTCGTTCAAAGCGTTCAAAAGTATAGGGTAAATTTAATGACATTGATCTCTTGTTATAACTTCTGCACAGTGATGCAAAATTTTTCTCTACTTTTAGATTTTACTTGTTGAATGTATATCAGATCAGTGGATCGTGGAAGGTAGTTGGATTTTAAACTATAGTTTTTATCATAAATAGTTGGTTTTATATATAATGATCACCCTACAAATTTTTAAGTAATTATTTATATTTGAATTTTATTTGTTTTGAAAAAATTTTAACAAGCACCGACAACTGTAATGGTATTTTTTTTAACTTCGACATGTCAGTGTGGTCAGTGTGCTTTAGTAGGCTCATTCGCTAGAATAGAGATATGCCATGTTTGTCCCCTTCCGCTGTATCTAGAGCGAGGTTAGTTATCAACTGTTTCATGTCAAGACAATCTGGTTGCCATATGCTTTTCTAAGCACGCATTTCAGATTAATCCCTATTTTCTTATTAATGGGGTACAAAGTACAATAAAAAATATTTATCAGCTTTAAATTTTCACAAGATAGGTTATATATTTTGTCTCAGGAATGTGTCCATAAAACAAAATGTTAGGAATTAATATTTTTTGACATTGGAACGCTCATGTAATATAGATCAATTTCTAAAAAATAAAAAATAATGTCTTCTGCGTTTGTCTTAATTAAGCCGTTGGGTTTTAGTTATAATATTAGCTGAAAATTATATGGAATAATACTAATTGGGTCCAACAATCATTATTTTTTTAATTATTGTTTCAATTAGTTTTCAGCAAAATGTAAGGGGAAGACCCTTACTAAATATATATCTGAAAAATATCAAAGTGTAAATTTGATTTACTTTTTTCAGTAATTGTTAAATTTTGAAATTGATTTTAAACCATATATGAAAGATTAATGTATTTATATTTACTATATATTGTGTGCTTATTAAGTTGAAATAATTTTAATCAATAATTGTAATTGAAATTAATTAGAAAATTATTATTTAAAGGGCATAAAACTAAACAGATACATTATTTATCTAATAAGAATATATATTTAATTATCTTAATTTAATGTTTATGTACCTAGTTTAATGAATAAATATTATTTAATGCGAAAATAAAAGTAAAGTCCATACCATTATGTATGTATGTATGTGTGTGTGTGTGTGTGTGTGTGATATATATATATATATATATATATATATATATATATATATATATATATATATATATATATATATATATATATATTCATCAATATATTAACATCTGTATCTAAATATTTTAATATCCAAACATCACTAATGGTATTAAAGCTGTTTTCATTGTATACAAAAAATATATAAATCATTATCAGAGGTGAAAAATGAATATATGTAATTATTTTTTTTGATCAATACTTCATGATGCGTTTGTAAATAATATATCTGCGCAATATTAACTGAATTTCTATTATAATACTAATGTATAAGTGCCCTTTTATTTTATTTTTGGTTAGAATAGCTAAGGGTGATGTAAATTTTTTAAAAATGTTTAAAACATATTAACACAACATTAAAAATATATGATTGTAATGATAATTTAATATGCATCTGTACTTTTTTAGTTAATATTGTATATATTTGTGGAATAAGTTGATTCACATTTTTCTAATTTAAATGTATTTAAACAACCAAAGTAGTATTAAAAAAAAATTAAAAAAGTTTTAATTTAATAAGTAAAGAAATTAATATGTAGTTTATTACCATGCACACAATTTTTTTCTGAAATAGATATTTGGTGTTCATATTGGATAAGGTACATCAAAAAGGAAGTAGTATAGTAATGTAATTAACAATACAATGATTTCAAATGCTGCAAACATTATGACCAAAGGCATCTTCTTTTTTATAAATGTTATAAAATTGAAAATATTTTCTTTGTGTTGTATTTAATCTATAGATATAAACGGATTATGATATCTTTTATTTACATCTTAATTTTAACCCTTAATTATGTATTATTAAAAACAATATCTACTTTATTCAATTTTTTATGAAAGTTAAAAAATTATATTTTTGACTAATAATTTATTTTCATGTCATATATTTCAACTTAATACATATAAAAAAGTACAGTACTAAGAGTATAATGCAAGTACTTATTCACATCAAATAAAGGTATAAAGTGTGTTTGTTTTGGAACTGTGCTGAATTCATTTTAACACGAATGAATTTATATCTCGAACACCACAATAAGTTATAAAATGTTTAATAATCACTTAATGTTCACTTTTTTTGTTTATAACAATAGTCGGCTGATGCGCATTTTGATGGCAATGTCATCATTTTTAGAGCCTTTTTACTGTTAGAAGATTCTGACAATGCTGTTAAAAGGACTACAGCAAAAAGGCTTTGACAATGATGGCATCGTCATTGAAATGCATATCAGTTGACTTGTAAAGAACAGAGTGAAAAATAAGTGATTATTAAACACTTTATATCCTATTGTGGTGTTCGGGATAAAAATTCATTTGTGTTAAAAAAATAGAAGTATAGATTTCATTTCATTGTTAATGTAATGGGTAAAAAGTTTTTAGTGTGTTATTTTTTTAAAAAAGAAAGAAAAAATTTGTAAAACAGCGGTTCATGTAGTGTTTGATTTTTTAATGGATTATCTTTAACAGAAGTTTTGCAATCTTTAGTTCTTGAATTCTAATGAAGATAGTTTAAAATTATTTACTGATTAATAACATTTTAAATAGGATTTTGTAAATGTTAAAATAAAAATATATTCGAAATATAATTTTATATAAATTTTATTTTCAATTTAAAAGTAAATATAAAAAATTTGTCCAAATATTAAAACAATTCCTTGATATAAAAAATATATTTTTAATTTTCTTTTAATTATATATATTTTTCATATTCAAAATTTGAAATTTTTTTATTATTTGTTTGAAATTAAGGGTAATTGATTCATATGCAAATGGATTACTTAATATTAAACATTTTTATAAAAATATTTAATAATTGTTTATTGTATACTATTAATTTCAATAATTTTTCCAGATTATACAGCACTAATAATTATAGCAAAAATATCAAAATGTGCATCAATAAACAAAAGAAATATATATTATAAAAACTTTTGATCTTGAATTAAATAATTCATTTTTAAGTTTCTCTTTAAAATAATTATAGTGATAAAATTTGTAAGAACGTTTAATAACATGATTGTTTAAATTTTCTTTTGGTTAATAAATGTATTGATTTTATAATATATTTTAAAATAATAAAATTATATTTTGTATAGGCATTTCAAATTTTAAATTTCTGAAATTTTACACTACAGGTTAATTTTTATGTCATTTTAAGAAAATTAATGATTTTTGTAATAATTTGATTTATAAATATTAAGCCAGTATCATATAATTGGTAACATATAATTGATGCAATTATCAACTAGTTTGCATTAGAATTCATTACGAAATTTTCTTTATAATGTCCATGAGACAAATTTGGTTAAGTACTTTTTTCCAAAAAAAAAATAAATAAAATAACAGTAACAAAAATTAATATTAATAATAAAATGTATGCTTTATTCATATCTGGATTGTGAGAACATATATTTTAAATAACTGAAAATTTTAAAAAAATAAATATTTTAATAAAAACAGAAATTGTACTATTAGTGATTTACCATTTTTTATTTTTAATGTGTTTTAGAGTATCCACCTTTCATTATAATTATTTTTATTACATCTTAATAAAAAAATTCCATTGTATTAATATGCATATTTAAGGGTTAAATTTATTTTAAATTTTATTTATATGTTACTTATATGTAAAAAATATAAGTAATGTGTAAGTTTTTTTTTTATTCTATAAGAAAAAAATAAATCTCATTTTCTTACTCATTTACATATATTTTTAAAAAATAAATTCTATTTGCAATTTTTTGAATAGTAAAGTTTGTCTTATAATTTTTATTTTTTTGTCATTAAATAGAAGACAAGAATAAATCATTAAAATAAAAATTACATAAAGTATTCAAAAACAAATTATAGCACATCAATAATATTTTATTTTAAAGTAGCAAATATAGGTACTATGTTTGTATTACAGTAACTGCAATGAGCATATAGTAGATAATGCTTTTTTCAGCTCAAAAGTCAAAAGTATATGGCTGTGAAAAATTACAATTGTGAAACTTAATGTTTGGTTGGAAAAAATATCGACTATATCAATAGAAATATTAATATATGTAATAATCAAAGATCTGAAACTGTTCTCTAATTTTTCTCCAGTTAAACAATAAACATATTTTAATTAAAAGCGATGTATGTTATAAAATGTAAAACTTCACAAGTTGAAAAAATATGTGACTTACATTAGTAGTTTTAAAAAAATTCAATATTATCTTCTCACAATACTTTCATTAATAAAAAGCTGAATTTTTTATTATTAACAAAATATTTTTCTTCTATATATAAATTTTGAAAACTAATCCAATATTAATTAATGTACAATAATAAAGACAAAAATAGTCTATATAATTAAAAGGATTTAGAAATCTGTAATTACCTACATAAAATATTACAAACTAAAAATATACACATAGAAATTGCATATAGAGAAGAAAATCTTATGTTTAATAATTGATATTTAAAGAAAATAAATGTATACAGATAAAAAGTAAGGTCTAATATTACATACATTCAATTTCTTTAAAATACTTTTCCAATTTGAATTAAATATATGACTGATATACTAAATGCTTTAAATTTTCTATTAAACATAGAAAATTACTTCACACCTCATAACACATCCATACATTTTTACTTTGCATTTTGCTTACTAATCTAGTTGATTTTGATGTTTTATTAATTTACCAAACAAAATTACATAAGGATTATTTAATGTTGATAATGGATTCTTTTTAGGTTCACTGTTTACCATAGAAAATATAAAAATAAGTGTATTATTAAAAAAAAAAAACTATACCAAATTTGTACATGGGCTACTATTTTCTAAATTATCATATAATGATTAAATATAAATTATAGTTATCTACTCTATAAAGTTAATACATTCTTATTCTAATAAGTTTTAACATGACATATTAAAACTTGGATTTTTCATTTACACTGGAAATTATTTAAATATATTACTAATTAATTTTATTCTCTTGATCTTCCATTATATGTAAACTAAAACAAATAAATTATTTTTATATATATATATATATATATATCTATATATATATATTCTATTCAATTGAAGTTAATAATCTGACAATAATTAATCAAACTGAACTGAAATTTATAAAAGTATCCAAAGGACACATTTATGGATTCATATAAATCATATGTAAATATACATATACTTACTGAACTTCTTGTTCTAAACTATCCAACATCTGAAAACCAGATTCTAATGATGTTAAATTACTTTGATCACCTTCTATTGCTCCAAGATGAATCTCTGGTACTTCATCTTCATGTATATGCATTTCATATTTTAATTTTGGTTTAAGTGATCCGTGTTTTTTAATTAACTGTTCACATCTATTTTTCATGATTTTTTGATAATTTATTACTCTTTGTGTATAATAATCATGCAAAGATCGCATTCCTCCTATACCTACTTCCTTTAATATACGTTCAATTTCATCTGGAAAACCTTCAGAATATCCTAGTACTGAAATGTCAAATGATACACGTAATAAACGACATATCCGAGACAAAAATTCATCTAGAACATCTTTTAGTACTTCTAAAGCACTAATTGTCGATGTTTCAAAACCAATATGAGCTAATAAAACAGCTACTGACTGTTTCAAAAAATGTAATCTGATTTCAGAATTTATAAGAGGTGGTTCAACACCAATTCCTTTCGTAAAATCAGTACATTGTTTTGGTAAGAACTCAAATGGTGCTTGTGGTACACAATGTAATTGAAGATTATCTTCATCAGGTATTGGTGGTGGTTCTAATATTAATGCAGAACCTATTTCATTTGATAATTCTTGAGCTTGTATTAAATCTTGTACTTCATTCGCATATTGATGCAGAGCAATTGTATATAGCAATCTTGGTTCCATTGAAGGAATACAAATATCTTCTTTAATTACTTTCATATTATAATCTTTAGAACAACTATAAGTTTTTGCTTTTTCAATAAAAATACTATAATCATGTTTTTTAGGTTTTTCTATTTCTCCCCACCATTGTTGTGTATTATTAGTCATTACTATAATTTAATACTATCCACAAAAAAATATACAAAAATACTTCATAAGATTCTGCTAGTCCTTGTGTGTTTAATTAAAGAGTAGAGTATTTATATAATCATTTATTTAAAATAAAAAAATGTATAATTGCAACATTGATTTAAACCGTTTTGGTTTTACTTTACTGAGAGGTAACTTTATAATGAACAGTTAACAAAAATCTCAATAATATTAATACTGAAAATAAGCATAATAAATGATATATACTTTGTTATTAAATATATTAATATTAAAATGTTTTTACAAAAAATTAAACGAAATTAACTATTAATTAAATTATTACAAAAACATTACCCATGTTAATATATCATGTATATGTACTTGTGCAATGATAATTTTTGGTAATGTTATTTATAATTTCATGTTTAATAACATATTTTCACAAAAGTCTTAAAATACTGAATGTATACACTATAACAAACTTTTCAATGCATTCCATTCATTACTATATTCAAGGCTTATAATTTGGAAATTTATTGAGTGTAAATAGGTTAATAGTGTCAGAAAATTGTTACTAAATTATATTATAAACATTAAATGAAAACCGATAATTTCTAAAACTCCAAATGTTTCGGTGTGTTAATTTTTTTACAAAGAAAACATTTTTCTTTTGTTATGTAAATAATAGGTTATGATTTTTTTCAGATTTGCCATAAAATCAGCTATTGCTGCAGGATCTGTATATTATACTGTGGATAAAGGACTGTGGAAATGTAGTGATCACTCAATTGAATTGTATAAAACAATTTCATATAAAGTGACGCCTTATATTAAAGAAGTATCCGATCAAGTACCGATTGAGGTATATAATTGCGATTGTTTTAAAATATAAGCTGTAAAAATAACGTTTGGCAATATTTACATATGTAAATCATATAGTTTATATTTTTACTATTATTTTTGGTTTTACAGCAAGTATTTATCTCAGTATTTTTGATATTACCATTTTTGTAACTTTCTTTTTTGATGTCTTATGTTTAGTTAAATTGCATTATTTAATAAACATACATTCTATCAATTTTGTATAAACAAAAACACTAGTTCATTATTTGCTGGCCCTTTTTTTTACCAAATTCTAGTCTGTAAAACTTTATATTAATGCTTTTTAATAGTAAGATGTTTTCATTTAGTCACATGATTGTTACTCTGTATAAATAATCATGAATTTAATCAACTCTGTAAACTTCGGCTTAATATTTTTATATATAAAGTTAATACTTTTTATTCACATGTATTTTAACACTAACTTTTTTATGTATGTTGTAAATATGTTTTCAAGTAAAAATTAAATAGTGTGTGTACATTAATTCCTTTAAATTTGTGAAAAAAGGTTGTTTTGAGTATTTTGCTTCCAAATACTTTATGCATATGTTAAATTAATTACACAAGTTTTATAGATAATGAAGAAGCATAATAAAACTTACGAAATATGTTTATTTCCTGTTATTAAATGTAGCAAGTATTAACATTTTTGTAACTATAAAATTGTATCTACATTTTTTTTTTTAGGTACCAGAAATTCTAAGTGCACAACAAATTAAGTCATTATTCATTCATTATTGGAATAAAGGAGTGCAAAAAACTTGTGTTTTTATATGGCATTTACCCAGTTATACATTTGAATATACTATTAAAGGTTGGGAGATGTTAAAGTTAAGTATGGAAGGAAATCAAACTGTAAATTTAGTGACAGAATCAAAAATCACTGATGTAAAAAAGTAGTTAAAATGTAAATAAGAATTTAAGTCATTAGTTAGATCAAAATGTTAACTGAGCAATCTGTAAAAATATAATTGTTTTTAAAATTAATAGTTTTCAACATTTGTGCTACCTTATTGATTAGTTAGTTACATCATGACATACCAGATTTGTATATTGTCAATTGAAGGCATATACATGTATATTCTCATATTATCATGTGAAAAGATATGTTTTTTCACAGTCAGTAGATAATGAATAGATATGCATAAAAAATTTTATACTGTCCATTAGTAAATATTTTTTTTAAAAAAATATTGATGGAAAGAAAAGATTTAAAACATTAATATAAAACTGAAAATGTCAATGTTTTGTGATGTATATCTTTTAAGATATTGAGACAAATGACTAAAGCTTATCATTTTAAGTGGGCAGGTGAACACATTTATCTGCATGTTTTTAGTATAGAAATTGCTGAAAACCCAATATCCAATTGTTATGCACACATTCAATGAGCATGTAGTGCTTATATATATTCAGACATTTTAATAGTACTCATCTGCTCATATTTATCAACAGCTCTGAACAATTTTAAAAACCACCGTATGATATTGATAGTATTCTATGAGAAAAATGTCACTATATGTGATTAAAACAATATTAAAAACGATAAAATCTGTATAGAACAATACAAACTTTGTTTAAGTCTTTCAATTTTAGTTACAAATTATGAAAATGTTCATACTATTATATACAAAACTTCCTGAACATTTTTATTCGTCAAGTAAGTCAATTTATGATTTATGGGATTTTTGCATTAATTGACATTTTGATCATATAATTTTTACTGACATTTTAGAATAATTTCTAAAATTCAGTTTTAATTACTTTTATATTTACATTGAAGAATATTTTTATATCACTGAAAATTATTACCATTTTAAAAATGCTTTGCTATCTTCTAAATAGAAAATACATGTACATTTGACTTTTTTTCTAAGAAAAAAAAAACATAAATGATTGGTATTTTGTATTATTAAAGGTCTATGAACTTTTAAGATTTTATTTTTACTGAAAGAATCTCACTTTTTCATAGTATAAAAATACTTTATATTATCTTCACAAAATATAATAAAATATTTTTAAGCACAAATAAATTTCTATTTGTACATTTCATTAAATGTTTCATTACAATTTTTAAATGTAATGAACAATGTACAAAGATAATTGCATTATGTAGTTTCTTTGCATATTATAATTCTTTTAGTATTCATTTTTTCTACATTTTATGGAAAATTTATTTTATCTGAAAATATTTATTACACAAACAAATTATTCTTGCAAATGATGTATTTTTGAATTTAATTCTGGAAGCTTATACTCTTGACTAAATTTTTTTTACATCATTTGCTTCGATACATAATGGTTGATTTATTTTCATAACTTATATGTTATTTTATAATTTGATGTAATGAAATTTTAACCTACTTACAAAAAAAAAGAGTTATTTCCTTAATAACCCCTATTAAAATTGCTAAAACATTCAAATTTTACCACTGTATACTTGTAATGAAAATTTTCCAAAACAATTGTTTATGAATTACAGTGTATAAGAATGTATTGCATAGCTCTGTATGTATGTAACCATGTATTTACAATTGAAAATCACATTTCAACAAGTTATACATATTTAAGATTATTTATTCTTCATTTATATAAACTTTCTGACAACAAAACTATTATTATAAATTTCTGTGTGATAGTTAAAAAAGTATCAGAATACTAATGTCTCTTTAAATGTTAAAATGTTGAACATTGTGTATGAAACTGTCAAAAAACTTCAAATATTAGAAAGGCAGACAATTTTTTCAGTCACAGTTATTATTTTACAAATTTCCATAATTACTTCTAATGAAAGTTTGAGTTAACAAGGAATGACATGAGATAAATGACCAAAAAAAGTTGTGTCAAAAGAAAAAAAAAATGTAAATTACATTACATTTACACTAGCATTAAGCAGCAGTATCCACTTCCATTGGGGCAGTTGAGGTAGAAACTGAGGCAGCATCTGCTTCTACCTTCTTTTTCTTTTTCTTAGCTGCTTTAGGATTTGCAGATTGATTCA
This sequence comes from Neoneuromus ignobilis, assembly GCA_029203775.1. Classification (NCBI taxonomy): domain Eukaryota; kingdom Metazoa; phylum Arthropoda; class Insecta; order Megaloptera; family Corydalidae; genus Neoneuromus; species Neoneuromus ignobilis. The sequence continues at coordinate 13,795,819 of CP092094.1, read as the reverse complement.
ATAACGACTAAAAACAATCAAGTTAAATTAATAATTAATAAAATGTATATATAATCTTAAATATACCTTCAATTCAGGATCATTAACAATGCATTCTGATTTATACAAATCTGCTTCAAATGGCATTCCTGTTATTTTATGAGGTCCATTTGGCATCAACAAAACCGTAAATTTAAACTGAGCTACGTATTCCCCTGAAAATAAAAAAATTGTGATTTATATACACAAAATAATTTGTCATGTAATATAAAAGTAAATATGTAATGTACAAATGATAAAATACTTAGTGTATATATTTCTATATAGTACAAAACATTATTTAAAAAAAAAAAAACAAACAAAAAATGATTAAATTTGAAGATTATAAAATGTACCTGGTTTTTCATAAAGAACTTGAAATGGTTCTATGAGACTATGACTGACACATTCTACAACTCCCATTTTAGCTTTTGTTTCTTCTTCAAAAGTTCGTAAATTGAAAGGCATTGAACCATGTTTTGTCCGCACTTCACTATAAAACATACGTGATGCTTTTAATTTCAACATATATGCTTCATCTGTTTTCTTGTATATAGTAACTCTGGTGTCCATTTCTTTCCCCTATACAAATGAAATATTACTGAATTTTTATTATTTCACAAAATAATTAACTCAATACTTTTTGTTCAATATAATCATATTTAAGTATTTTAATTGTACATTTGAATTCATGTCTTTTTGAATTTTTCTAAGACAAAAGTGAATTTAATAAACCATTAATATATAGTTCAAATGTTATTTTCTTGCAATTTATTTATTAAACTTACCACGCCTTCTCCTGTACTAACAAGGACATCCATAGCATATACTTCATATGTTTCAAATTCAAATTTTTCATGTTCTTTTTTTTGAGCATCATTTGGATTTTGAATTATAGTCTTTTCACCATCAATTTTGAATTGTTTTAATTGATGGCTTAACATTCCTTCAATTGGCTTACATTTGTAGGCCTCTGCAATTTTTTGTACTGCATCTGTTATCACATAGGTCTGAAACAAAAATACAGTCATTTTGGTGATTTTGAAAAAACAATAAATACTTAAAATTCAAATATAAAAAAAAAGAAAAAATATTAAAAATATAATACTGTTCATTCTGAATAAGCTGATAGTATTTATTTAAAAGATTTCTATTTAACCTATTACAAAGATATTTCTAACGTAACCAAAATTAAAATCATTAGCTTACTTCATTTCCTGCTTTTAAAAGTCTAAGAGCAGCTTGGGATGCTAAATGAGCTGCAAAAATAACATCGGCTTTACGGCCTGTAACTTTTTTATCAGTAGAAGCACCGATAACTATAGTATGAGCGACAACAGCTATAAATCCATCAACTTGTGCACCTAAGTCACTAAAAAAAATTTTTTTAATAAACTAAATTTACCACAACATTAATATTTGCATAATGCTTACACTTTAGCTACATCCCCATTTTTAAGTTCATAATCTGGTTCACTAAGTGTGGGTGAAAAGTGACATATACAATTGTTTACAGAAATACAGGTTGGAAAAGCAATGCCTTTTTTTAGATCCTTTTCTTTTTTGAACACTTTGTTGGTTTCTTCAAGTAAAAGACTATCACCAAATTCACAAAGCTCTCTTACTTTCGCACCAGCTTTACACTTGTCTATAATTTGCTTTAGAACACCTATAAAAAATACATAATTTAAATTTAATATTTATAACACAATATAATATTAAAAAACTATATTTAAACTTACAAATTACACATATCTAAATGAACGTTATGCAATTCTGTGATAATAAACTAAAAATACAAAATATATTACAAAAAAAAAATTAATTTAAAAATTACTTTCAATTCATCAAAAATATAAATTACTCTGATATAAATAATTAAACGAAAACGAAAATAGTATACACATGGTGCTTTACTATGAAGTATAGGTAATCCCATATGGCTTAGAGTAAAATGGAACATTTTAAAACTATACTGAGTTATGAGAAAATAATTTTTTACATCTGAACTTTTCAATAATGTTTAACTCACGATTTACTATGTCCCCAGCCATTTTATACTTGGTAACAACCAAGTCTTCAGCAATGGTTTTCTCAATATCTTTTTCGTCCGCCATATCTACATCCAACTTTGCGAGGGTCACGTGACTACAAGCGAGCGAAGTATCCGTGCGTTGCTTTGCATGCGCTCCAGTAGAAAACAGCCAAGATATTTAAATCAGTTTGTGTCGGTAGTGACATAGGTGATTGTGTTCAATGCTGTTGGAATAAAGTCGTAGAAATGTTGCTATTACATTTTTTCATTCTTTAGATAATAACATTTAAAATTAATTTAGTATCAGTGGAAAATATTCCTATTAATTTTTACGTTTTCAATTTTAAGTATTTTTCATTACTGACGTTTTAAAAATGTATGTACGTTTGTTTTTTTTTCAAAAAATATATTAATAAACAAGTCTCTATTAACTTAAAGTAATTCTAATCGATTATTTTCATATAAAATTATCAAAATATAAAAATATCTACATCAACATATGCTAAAAACATTTAAAAACGAGTGATTTCAAAGTATATTTAATTCTTGGAATAATTTTTTATTTAAAAAGTTTCAAAATAACTATAATTATACATTTTATATGTTTTAATTGAATAATAAATAAATGTAGTTAAATTTTTTTTTTGAAAATTTTAAAATATATATATATATATATATATATATTGTATGTATAAAATTTTCAGCATCTGTTAAATCTGCTGTTGTATAAAAGAATAATAAATATTTTTATTCCATTTGTTCAACAATGTTTTTAACTTTGTTATATTTATTGGTTCCCAGTTAACATTTTCTGTTGTTCATTGATTACCTATTTTTTCTTTTAGTGCTTATATGCACTCATAATAATTCAAGAATATAGAAGATTTTTATAAAATATGGGGCTTTGATACCAAAATAATTTAAATGCTCCAGTAAATTCAAAAAGACATGGAAAGATGTATAATAATATCTAAAGAAGATAGAAAAGTTACAGAATGATTAGAACTGAAAACAAGAATAAGCAAAAATCAGAGGTAATAGAAAAGTACTCTGAAATAAAAATAGGTAGGACATATTTTAAGAAGACAATTGATAATGATAACTTTTATTTTACAAAGAACAAAAAATACTATAAAGTTTATATTTTTAAACTATTATCATAAAACCTTAGTAAAATATTTACAAGGTTTTATATAACAAAAACTGTAATAATACAAGTATAAATTATAAAAAATACAAGTATAAATTATGATTAATCTATTTTTTCATTTTTTTGTGATTAGCAAAATTCATTTAATTATAATACCAGAATGGTGTATTGATATTATTTTGCTACTTTATAATCACTATGCTATGTCCATTGCATTAAATTTCAATTTAAATATTATTGAATTTGGAGAAGTAACATCAGTGACCATTAGCTCAGTATTATCATCAAGACCAAGTTCAGTAAATGTTTTCTTTAAATTTTCTCTTGTTTTCTCTTCAATGCTAGCTATAGTGGACATATATAAGGTTTTATTTTTACCATTAATATTAGCAATTAATCCTGGGTTTTTCATCTGAAACTCGATTCCCTTCAAATGATCTATGAAATCTTTAAGTTTAATTTCTGATGCATTTTTAATATTAATTGTAAAAGGTATTTTACTACAAATAATACAGTCTTGTTTTTTCTCAGCTTCATAAGTATATGTATAAACACCATCCACATCATTGAAAACCATATAATTGTTTATAGTAGTACAACAACTTGTAGCTATTTTAAACACCTGCAAAACATAATTATAGTTAAGTAAAATTAATTTTTACTAATATGTTTATACAAAAAAAAATTACTTCTGTTGCACATGAAGCAGCTACAATTGCATTCGTTGATGCTACAGCTGGTATTATATTTTTAACAACACCTTGTACAAGTCTATAGGTAATACCAGATATATTAAATTGTGCTCCTCTTTCACTTGCTTTTTCATAAATCCAGTTTATGTGTTGAGGATCATCTCCATCGATATTACATCCAAAAGGATTTTCTTTTGACCATTGAATAACTTTAACATATTCTACACAATGTTCTGGCAATCTTGGAGTATTAGCTATAGTACATAAAGGGTAAGTAACTTGGGGTGGATATAAATCTAAAGTGCATTCAATACATGCAGTCATTCCAGGTAAAATAACTCTAACATTTCCTTGAAATCCTTCCGTTCCTCCATCGACTAACGGAATCACACTACTTTGATCTAAAACATTATCCTCATAATTAAGTAGGGAAATCAACATTCCATTTATCCAACGTCGAGCAACAATAGAATCTAATCCGCAAACAATTATATGAAATTGACGATAAAAACTTTCATCAAAATCTTGGATTTTACAAAAATGAGGGGTTACTTTACAACCTGGAATTCGATTATTAATAAATGAAGCAGCGCATTCAGCTTTAGATTTTCCAATATCTTTTCTTCGAAATAAAAACTGTCTATTGAGATTTGATAGTTCAATTGTATCCATATCAATAACATCGATATTTACAACACCCATTAGTGCAAGGTCTTTTAAAAGTTCACATCCTAATCCACCTGCACCAATAACTAATATCTTGCATGTTGATAGTAAATATTCTAGAATTTCTGACGAAGGTTCAAATTCTGGATGGCAAAATGGTCCAGATCTTTCTAATACTTTTTTTAGGTTAGACCAACGGCGAGATAATTCTTTTTCTCCCATGATAAATGATATTTAAGAAAAACTCGCATGAAATTACAACTTCTGAACTATAAATGTAAAATACGAACTTTAATTTTTCAATTTAAATGATCTTGAGCTCATAAATACTTTGTAATATTACATATAAAACACAGCATTCATCTGCGTTCTGTTTAATGAAGTAGAAATTATTCATTTCAGATTTAAACATACATTTAAAAAATATTTAAATAATTAATAATTTGTGATTAACTGAATTTGCGATTTTGTAAAAAATATTTAAATATGTAGAAACATTCTAAATATAAACAAAATATATAAATGCTAAATACTCAAATTAATTAGTTAATGGGAATTATAATTTATTTAATGTTTTTAAATAAGCTTTATTAATTATATTCAATGATACTTTAACATATGCCATAAGGTCAATAAAAACAATTGTAAAAGATAGTAGAGAAATTTATAAGAGGGTCAAAGTGAAAAAAAAACATTTTGTTTAATAAAATACTTTCAAAAGTATGCCATTACATTACATAATGATGTTATCATTATCAGATTTCGATATTTTGTAAGATGCAATAGAAATGTTTATGACATTTAAAAAGAAAGATATTTTATTATTATTATTATAACGTATAGGCTCATTTGAGATTAAAGGGTTTAAACATAATTTAAATATGAATTACGAAACATTTATTGGTATGAATACGTATACATGAAATTACAGTTTACATGAAGTGATGTTTTACAGTGATGATTTTCGCTTTGAATTATCGTAGAAAAAAATTCAAAACTTGCATGTTACATTGTTTAAAGAATATAGTTGAATTTTTAAGAGTTTGTGGAAGGTTGCCGTACGTTTTAAGTTATAAGTCCATGTTTCATTTTGTTTATAATGCAAAAGATTGTCTGTTAATTCCATATATATGTATATTATATGTGTGTGTGTGTATATATATATATATATATATATATATATATATATATATATATATATATATATATATATATATATGCACACATTCATACACATACCAATAGGCTTCGCCCCCTACTTATTTCGCTTGCCGACCCCCAAACTTGTTTCTGTTTAACTGTGTAAATAAGTTATAAAAAATAAAAAAACATTTAGAAAACTATGTACATGCTTTAGTGTAGACTATGTTCATTAGAGGTTAAGTGGTTGGATATGAATTCAAGTCTAGTGCCAATACAATTAAAATGTTTTGCCTAAAAATGTATCTTTCCATTTTTTGTTAATTTTAATGTTATAAAATTTGTACTTCGATAATCTTGGAAAATTTCGAGAGAGATCAGAAACACAATTTTTCTACCTCCCTATACATAAAATAGATTCATCGTAAAATTAATATTCATTCTCACGCTGTTCCGAACGTAAACGATTACCTCAGAAGATTAATGATTCATAGTTGTGGAATGATGTGAAAATTAAAATATTCATATTACAATACAATTGCAATCGTTAATCTTTGGAGGTAATCGTTCACGATCGGAATAGATTAATGATACTAATTTTGCAATGGAAATATATCACACACACACACACACACACACACACACACACACACACACACTGAAACACATAAGTCATGGCACACATGGGTAACAAGCAATTTATTGATATAATTCAATGAAGTCGTTAAATAAAAAAAATATTTAATTGAACATAAATAAAATATTCATTAAATTTATTCATTATATAATATTCATTATTTTTATTTTCAATTAAATATATATTGTTTTAATTTAACGACTTAATTGAATTATATCAATAAATTGCTTGTGTTACCCATGAGTGCCATAACTTACGTGCGTTTGTATGTATATATATATATATATATATATATATATATATATATATATATATATATATATATATATATATATATGAATATTTTTATAATTTCATGATTAATAATTTTCACTTTTCAAAAGTGCTTTAAAATACAACGATTATTTCAGTGGTACATATATTCAGTGATATAATATTTGAGAACAAATTAAATACAAGCATTTTATGTAGTTATTTAGTTGATGAATTGAATATATAATAAATTCAATAAACTTCATAATATTTTGGTATTTTAACATTATTTTTTTATATAAATAAGTATTCCTCAACTTATATAAATTATAATTAAAAAATAATAAAAAATGTTACCAAAATTGCTTTAAAGAAAGATTACTGGTATTTTTTTTTTGACATTTAGAAGATATGTAAAATGTATATTATTAAATAAAAAATAAATATTTCATAAATGCAAAAAATATTTTTCTTGTAAAAGCTCTCTTTGTAGAATTTTATGTCATAAAAGAGCTAAGGAATATGAAAGATATGTAGATTGATAAATTGAAGTTTAAAAAAATGATAATACAAATATGTAGATAAGATATGAATTCTGAAAATTGAAAAAATTATGTAATCAGTAGAAGTATATATGTGAGTGTTTATATATATATATATATATATATATATATATATATATATATATATATATATATATTTATATATATATATATATATATGTATATATATATATAAATTTTTATATATATATATATATATATATATATATATATATATATATATATATATATATATATTTATATATATATATATATATATATATATATATATATATATATATATATATATATATATGTGTGTGTGTGTGTGTGTGTGTGTGCGTTGAATATTAAAATTAAATTAATAATTTTGACTATAACAAATAACTCTATTATTGTTAACTTTTTTTTATGAGTTAATATATAATTTAAATCACATAATTTAAATGAATTTAAAAACATTAAAAACAATATGTTTCACATAAATACTTTTACAAAACTTTTTTACAAGTATTACTTATCAGTGTAAGAGTACAATGTAATATAATCATCTTAATAACTGATTCTTTGGTTAATTTAATACCATCTTTTTGCTCTTCCATTATCTCTTTTTGCATAACATGAACAACAAGATGGTAAACGAAATGAATCGACAAATGTGTTTCCTTCATCTCCGATTGCAACTAATTTTCTGTATATATATTTTTGTTTACATTCAAATTGATAACCACTAACAGGATTTACTATTTTACATGGTGATTTCTCAGGTCTGTAAAATTATAAAATAAATTATTATGTTATATATATATATATATATATATATATATATATATATATATATAATAATAATAATAATAATAATAATAATAATAATTTGGTTTTACTTACTGTATACATTTTTCTATTCGTACTCCTTGAACAAATTGCTCATTATCATTAAATACGAATAACCATTTGTCATCTTTATTTTGGGCAGCTTGTGGAAAAATCACTTCTTCATGTGAACTACATAAAGGTTCATCACCGACTTCATCTATTCTTTGAGAAATATTGAATATAGGTAGAACATCAGTTCCAAATAATCCAAATTCTTTTATTGCTCGACGATTTGCCAAATCTTTAACAAAATTCAAAGGGTAATCTTCAACCACAGTACAATATGAATTTTTCTCTGCACACTTTGGTTTTTTAATTGGAATGAAATTTATTGGTTTTGGTTTGTTATCCTCAGGAAAAATAATAGTAAAATCATCCGTTTTTCTGTCATTATTCCAGTGATGCCTATCTGAAAATAATAATACATTTTATAACATAAAGTAATTTTTATAAGCAATAATAAATATTTAAAGAGAATATTATTCTATATTAGATAGTTAATATTTATAAAATATCATATTTTAAAAATATATTTATGGTAAAAAATTCAAAAATATTTTTTAAATTGATGTAAGATTCATTTTTGTAAACAATATTGAAGTAGCTTTTTTCTAGTTAAGTATAAACATAAATCTTTGTCTTTAATTACAATAAATAATAGTTCATTATTTGCTCAACTTTTGAATCATCTAAAGATTTTATTTATTAAACATAATCATGTGAAATTTATTAATAAATGTGAAATATTTATAAAATTTATTATAAACGTTAATGATTTATTATTGAATAGAAATATGAGATTTTTTCTTAAACTTTTTTAATAAATCTTATTAAAAATACATGATTAATATTAATAACAACTAATTTATTATTGATTTATATTTGTATCCTAGAAATTGTATTCAAATTTTATGCGAGTAAATAAATTTGATAGATTCAAATATTTTTCTTCGTGTCAAAGACCAGAATATGAATTGGAAATTGATATCAAATCGTATATTTTTCTACATTTGTATTTATACATAAACCTATTTTTATTTTAATGCCTTAAATCTAAACTGTAATCAAACTATTTTTTTCAGATATACACGTATGTATACATATTTTCACATTTGAATAAAGAAAATTAAGAGGTGTTTGTCTGCATATATAAACAAATTAATGGAATCAATATAAAGGTATATCTTAATCAGATTACTGAAAGGAAAGGACTTGAACTAAACATTCGTTTTAGATTTATTTTATTAAGTATCCTCTATTAAATAAAATATTTAAAGCTATATGAATATTTAAGTAACTCTATATTTATAATTTAAATCATTTAAATTTATTGTTAATACGTATATATATATATATATATGTATTTGTAAAACTTTTTTAATATACAGAGTATTTTTTATATAAGGGTACCATTTTGTTTTTGAATATTTTTTTAACAAAATAAGTGGCAATAAATTTTTGTTCATGAATCATTTATTTAAGGGTTAATGATTAGGTATGGAATATGATTTTGGACAAATGGCTGCCTCTCGCCGCGACACAAATCCGGTTTCTTTCAATAACATTTTTCAATACATTTGAGCACATTTCTGGAGTTATTTATTCAATTTCGTAATAAATGTTTGCCTATTGTTGTCGGCTAGTTAGTGTCGACTCTTTCCTTTAGGTAGTACCAAAGAAAGAAGTCTTGCGCGCTCAAATCTCTACGAGAGTGTAGAGGTTATTCATGAATTAACCTCGGATTTTCTGATCCTCAATAACGATTATTGTGTTTGTTTATGTATCCACTCATGGTGAAATGAGTTTCGTAGCTCAATATTAAATTTTCATAAAATTCTGGATTGTCGTTAGAAACTATACTCATTTGCACTAATTTTTTTAACTTACTTTAATTTTTTTAAAGTAAGTTTAACACTTTAATTTTTTTAATTACACGTCGTATCTGTTTTTTTGAAGGCACATAATGTACTTCAAAAGAATCTCGTAATTTTTGCATATTTACAATTGACAATCCATTTTCATAAAATGTTTTAATAACCAAAACACATTGTTGAAATGTTAAACTAGCTATAATGAATTGTCAGCGTCCATACTCTATAAGAGTCGAAACATAATTATTAAGAGCAATGATGACAAAACGAAATGAAGCCTTTATATTAAAAAAAATCTGTAAATAGATTTATTATATGAACAAACTGAAACTAGATAAAATTTTCATTTTGTTGCAAAATAATCACTACTTTAATATTTCATTCAATACTTTAAGATTTTATAGGTTGTTTAATATTTGCTTAACGTTTTCTTTTTTTTATTTATATATGTTTTGATGGCAATGTTATTATCAAGAACACATGAACCCAGAATTTTTCATTTTGTCAAAAATATGCAATTTATTAAAATAATTTTAAAATGTTTTTTAAGTAAAAGTATCTACTTATTGTTTTAAATAATTTTATTCAACATTTTTCATAAAGAAATTATTGTCATAATACTATATTTTAGTAGATTGTTCAATAATAGTTTATTTTTTATTACTTGTGTGCGTTTGATCCTGTTTTGATTATTAACTCTCAAAATTTCAGAAATTGACTAACTTATTAAAGTAATATATGTACAGGCGAAAATAGATAGAAGTGTAAAGTTAAAAAAAAGAATTGCCATGTATCAGAATGATATTAGACATGGTAAACATTGATGCAGAAATTCGATCGATTACGCATAATTTATTTGAATGATAAAAATTTGTATAGGTCATTCTAAAAGTTTTTATACTAAAATAGGGACAATTTGTAGTGAAATTTTTACATAATGCAATTTATATTAGAAAATGTTGAGTTACTATTTGTTTTGGAACTGTGGGGAATTCACTTTTACACAAATGAACATTCACTCCAACAGCACAAGATATTAAAAAAAGTGTTCAATAATTACAATATTTATTGTTCATTTTTTATAGCTTATAAATTAAAAAGCAAACAATTTATAATTATTGAACATTTTTTTCATTATCTTATGATGTTGTGGTGATAATCCATTTATGCGAAAAATGGTCTAGTTTCTGGCTGATCGTGTTTTCGAAAAATAAATTATCAATAAATAGTAATCGATTAACCGGTAATATTCCAAAAATATGATTTGGTTGAAAAAATGACAAAAAGAAAAAATCAGATATGGTCAAGTGATTTGATTTTGCATTAAAACAATACGCCGACATAATAATATATTTGCATCCTTCCTTACAAAAGGGCTGTCAAAAATGATCATTCTGAATTCGTACTGAAGGTACTGTTTATTGTGGGTTTATTTTGAAATTTATTTTCACACAAATGAATTATCACCTCCAATACTACAAGATAGTACAATATTCAATAGTGATGGCATCATCGTCAGAGTATTGTGTTATAAAATCAGATTTTATAACATAAGGTTCAAGTATTATAAAATCTGATTTTCCTACGATAGTTTGATGATAGAATCGCCATCAAAATGCGATTAGCCTATTGTTATAAACAACAAATTGAACAATAAGTGATTATTGAACACTATAATATTTTGTGGTGTTGGAGGTGATAATTCATTTGTGTGAAATTATACTGAAAGTATTAATAGAGGAGTAATTGCAAATTACTTAATAATAGTAGACGAGAATATTTTATTGTGTTTAATTAGAAAAAATGTAGATTGAAGAAGATAAAAAATAATTTATAATATTTTTAAAATAATGTATTCTAAATATATCAGTATTGTTATGTAATATACATGATTCATATTATATTTTCGTAGATATTAGGTTTATCTCTGTATATAGAATAGTTTTATTTTCATTTTGTGTATCAATGGTTATTTTTTATGTATTTGTGTGCCGATAGTTACTTTTGTTATTAATTGACATTTGTTCTCTTTTATGTTATTAGAATTTATAATTTTGAATATTATCATTACTAAACTACCAACTACTTTTAATAAATAAATTTTCAAAATGAAACATTTAATTAATAAATTAATTAAATTGTGAAGATACATTTTATATATTACGCATTATTTTATTTTGTAATTTTTATAATTGCTTCTATTAAAATTTTCTATGTATAGTTTATTAATAAAATATTTTAATAATATTTTTAAATAAATGAATATTTTTTATATTAAATAAAATTATTAAATATAATCAAGCAGGTGGATATTTGGGCGTGTGATTATATACGCAAGAATTAAATTCACATTAACATTTGTTTGTTCATTTCTTGTGAAATATGTATCATAACTTACCACTAATACTCGACTGATATACTACTGGTCTCTCATTCTCTCTATCAGGAAAAATAACTTTATTAAGAATCTTCAAATTATTTCTCGGCACTTTTTTGTGCCCTGGAAAATTTTTATTTGTGGTATTGTTCAAAATAATGTTATTTGTCATTGACGTACCAGATGGTATGTTTGCAGGAACTGGTTTACTTAAATGTTGTCTTTCATTATTTGTTGCCATATCCATTCCATGGTTCATAGTACTTCCGTTTTCTTCTAGTGTTCTCGTAATTGTTTCATTTGTCTTTGTAATTGTTTGCACCTCTAATATTCTTGTTTGTGGGTAGGATTTTGTCGAAAATATCTAAAAAATAAATAGAATGATATCATATGTGATATTTTACCGTTATTAGTTTGATATGTTTTTTCGAAAAACATATTATATGTATAGTTGGTTAATTTTATTCGATGAATAACTATAATTTTGAAAATTATTTCACAATCAAGTAGAGTAGTAATCGCAAAAAATATTTTATTTATAATATTATATATATATATATATATGTATATATATATATATATATATATATATATATATATATATATATAATTACTTTTGATTATTAAAATAGTTGTTTACATGAACTATATTTTTTAATTTTTAAGTATTTAAAAAATTAGATTTTTATATCTAGATCTTATAAAATAACAAAAAGTTAAGAAATTCTTAATTTACTTAATAATAAAATAGTACATATTATTTACTTATATTTTTATGCATATTTATTTGTATAATAAATAATTGTATTATTCAATTATGAAAAATTATGTTTGTTTATAATATTTTTGTAGCCATATTGATAAATCGTTTTTAAATTTGTTATACGAAATGAAAAAATTACATAGTGATTGTTGAAAAAGTCATAGTGATTGTTCAATAAGTAACAGCGTCTTACATTTTTTAGAACAGATTTTACCATTATATGTTTAATTGCAACTGATAGTAAATAAATAAAATTTATTTAATAAATTTATATTAATTCGTACTCGGCTCAAAAACTCTACTGGCATTATCAGAGAGGTCAAGGTCTTACAAGGGTTATAATGTTGAAGATGATAATGATATTAGTTCTTAATTATTATTTATAAAAATGTCAAAAACATTTTGGAAACCTAATAAACTCATATGAAATTTTGGATAATGTATATAATATATTATGTATTTAAACTATATGCACAGTGATATATATATATATATATATATATATATATATATATATATATATATATATATATATAACATTTCAAAATAGAAACAAAACCTTTAAACCATAATAAATAATTATTATATTATGCAACAACGTCACGATTCTAAGAATATATAAGCAGGAAAAATTAAATAATTTTGTATAATAAGTAGATGTTAAAAATAGAAATACATTTTCTAATGGAATGTATACATATATTTCGCTTATAAAAACATGTACTAAAGTCTATTTTTCGCTTTTAAGATGTATTTTAAAAGTTTGTTTTTGATTGTTAATTATAGACTAAAAGGAAATGTATGAAGATGTTATATATAGAAAATTATATATATATATATATATATATATATATATATATATATACAAAGTGGCTTGGTTTATAGAGATTATATTATTATATATAATAAAAAATAAGAATAGGTTGACGCTTAAAATAAATTATAGATACAAATACTAAGTTATTAATGACTACAATTACTGTAAAATTTTACAAGATATGAAAATATATTTGATTAGTATTGTGTACGTAGAAAAAATATCGGAAAACTTATTGCGATAAAAACAAATAGCTGGTCATTGTGAGAATACAAGATACGGGAATGTATTAGATAGTAGAAAATTATATTAGTGACGTTAATTAAAAAGTTTTTGTGTAAGTTTTAAATTATTCAGATTTCTCATTTTTCCAGTTAAAGAATCATACGTACATACACATTTATATATGTATATATATATATATATATATATATATATATATATATATATAAATATTATTTTATCAACATTTTGATTGTTTTGCTTATGAAAACTGATTTATTTAAATAGAGGATTTAATTTTAATTAATAAATTTCAAATTAATACCTATTTAATGATGTGATAATATCGTTTTAAATTTCGTAGCCTGAGAAAATGTATGCAATGTTAATTTTATATTTTTAATTTTAACATGATCAATTTCAGAACAAAGCATTTATTTTCATAATAAATTATTTTTTAAGGGTGTAATAATTGTATTTTCTATTTTAAAAGTATTGTATATTTGGGAGCAGGATTTCAATGAATTAAAATTAATTCTCTACTTAAAAACGTTGAGAGTCGAAAAGTTTACAATTTTTTAAAAAACATTTTTATTTTGGATTATTTTTTTGTCCTTTTGGTATATTAAATTCGATTATAATAAAATATTTCGAAAAAAATGAATATAATATAACAAACTTAATTTATATATATATATATATAATGTGTGTGTGTTTATAAAAATTTAAGTGTAATAATTTATTTCGATAAACAGTTTCGTTCACTCATTATAAAAGAACATTACCGAGAGACTGATTGTTCTTAACCTTCATAAATGCATTCTTCAATTACTATTCGTATATAGTTAGCAGGTTGTTTAATATCTTGTTGACCATGAAAAGCTGATTTGAAAACATATACTATTATTAAATTCGAGCTTAAATTTCTGTTTATTATTTACATGGTTTACGTCAATTCTATAATTTCAACTATTACTTTTTTTAAACATTTGTATTAGTATGTGTGTTTTTTTCGTAAAATAAAATTTTACACAATCATTACTTTCTTATTATGTTTATTATTATTATTTTAAGAACTTTCATTATTTGATTAGAATTCGTTAATTGTAATATACTAAACTCAAGGTTTTTTGTAATTATCAAAACGAAACGAATCGAATTTAAAATACTTCGATTATTTTTCAAGGTATAACATTTTATTACTTATTGTAACATTATACTATTTAATTTTATTGAAGAGTTTCGTCATTCTCATTTCATTTATTATCTATTTTAAGAAGAAAAAATGTGAATTTCGGAAATAAGCAGAAGTTGTGAATGAGAGTAAATATTCAGAAACAATGATGATTTTTTTTAATAAAAATTACTTTATAGATTAAGAATTGTGATTTGGCACATTTTAAAAATTCACTCATTATTTAAAATTCTGATTTTTTTAATATATATCTACTCTGTCAACTCAATCATAGCAACTAAAGTTTGTCAGCGCAAAGCTGTAGACTCATCTGCTCAAGTTTGATGTTTTACTGAATAAAAAGAGTGATAGTGAACGTGCAGAAATGCATGGCATACAATTTTTGAGCTTATCCCAGTTATGCCCAACAGATCTTCGATCGACTAAGCTGATGAGGCTAACTTCTTCGTTATTATACTCGACAATTATCTATATTTCAAAAGTCATGCCTAGTACGAGATTTTGAATATCAAGAGTTACCTCTGTAATGATTTTTTTTATATTTCTATCTGATTTATTTATGGATTTCTTCTCGAGCTTTTTATATATCTGGATTTTCAATCAATACTTTCCTTGTTTATAGGTGGTCCTTTCTTCTGACTTGCTCATCTTTATTTTAAATTTACCACTTTTGCTTTATTTTGTTTATATTTATACACGCTCACACACACACACACACACACACACACACATATATATATATATATATATATATATATATATATATATATATCTTTTACTAAATCAATCAAGGCCATTGTAATTAAAACATCTTTATTCAAATAACTAAGATACCAATTTAATAATATTCACAATGAAACTGGTCTTGGAAAAATTACTAGGCTCTCTCCTAAAGGATATATATGTATATATATATATATATATTTATGTATGTATGTGTGTTAATATATACTTTACACTTTTGTGATGTTTATTATTATTATTATCAAGGGCATTATATTTAATAGTAATGACAGTTTAAATTTGCCATAAGTCTTAATTTAAACTTAAGATACAGTAAATAATTAATATGTTGTTATTTATTTATTTTCTGTAACATTTATGTATATATATATATATATACATATATATATATATATATATATATATATATATATATACACGTTGTATCTTTGTGTGTGTCTAGATGTTAAATTCTCGTTGACCTTTCTGTATAACTTGTACGAGTGACGTAGCTTTATTGTATGTAAAAAAATGAAAAAATTAAATTTTTGTAATTATAGTGATATATGCAATAAAGTTTAATAGTTGTTAAATAATTAGTTAGAATTTTTTCTGTTAATTTATGTTTTTTCACAATACATGTTTTTTTTAATTTAATGATGTAGTATAGTCATATTTGTTATTATTATTTTTGATTTATTGATTATTTCTGTAATTTTCGAATAACGATTATAATTTCTTGGTATTTATCTCTTATTCCATATAAATTATTTAAGTAATTTCGAGAAAAGAACCGCTTATAAATTGTTTTAAATCATCTATAAGTTATTAAATAGCTTTTTCGTTGAAATACATAACGATTTATATATATAAAATTAATTTCAAGATTTAATTTTTTAAAAAAATGTTATTATGTTTAATTTAACTATTGCATAATAATACTGGTAAATTCGTATTCATAACATTTTCTTTCAAAAGTAGAAAATTCAACATTTTACTTCATGATATCAATTCTAGAAATGTTATTTGACTAGTTTTGGTCTTAACTAGTTTAAATATGTTTTAATTAAAATGTCATATACGTTATTTATTCATACTGATATATATATATATATATATATATATATATATATATATATATATATATATATATATATATATCATCATTATCTTCTTTCTATCCATTGACAGATGAAGACCTTTTCCAAAACTTTTTATATTGAATGATCCCATATTTTTCTTTTCCATTCCATTCTGACGATTTTTTTTATGTTTATCATATCTATTCATTCGTCTTTTAGTATCTTCAGGATCCCAATCAACACTTTTTCTTATCCACCAGTGATCTTCCTTTTTGCTGTATGATCGAACCATTTCAACTATAAGCTTTTCACTTTTGTTATAATGTTAGTAACTGTGTATTTCTTTCTGATTCGCTCGTTTGTCTTTTTATCTCTTCATGTTATTCCTAATATGGATCTTTTTATGTTTCTTTGTGTTATGTGAAGTAATTGAATTATTCTGTTATTTAAATCAATGTTTCACTACTATAAGTGATAACAGGTGGAATGCGTTGAATAATTTATATATATATATATATATATATATATATATATATATATATATATATATATATATATGGTCATTTTAAAAAGATAAAAATGGATCTAAATGCAAGAATAAAAATCATTAATTTGAAGACGAAAATTAAAATGAATCTAGAATAAGGATTTAGAGCTTATACCGAAAAAGATTGTAGTTTGGTATTGTATTATAAAATATGAAACTTTTTACTGTCATATAAATTTAGTAGAAATTATTATTATAATTATCCTTCATGCATCAATAAATTAAAATATATATAATAAAATATTTTGACATTATTAAGTGTGATATTTTTTATTATAGTTCAGAGATCTTCGGGAATTAGTTTTTTAGTATGAGTTTTTTGACACTAAAAATTTGAATTGATATTAAAATATCAGATGAAATGCTATTAAGAAATTAAATGTCTAACAAAGTGTTATAATTATTACAAATAATTGATTTTTAAAATATGAAATACAACCATTGTTTTCTACCATTATTTTTTATGTTGAAAGAAGTGCACTAAAGATTTTTTATAATTATTTATAATATGTACAAAATGAATTGTTTCAAAAACAGTCCATTCTGTTATAACATAATGTTTCTAAAAATTCAGGATTTACTTTGGAGCGTGAAATAATATTTACTTTTTATTACCAGTATTCTAACCAGGATTTTTACTTTTTGTATCATATTTAAATATTGCATCATAGTCATGTTATTCAACAATAAAAAAATAGTCGTTTATCCATTAAATTACATTATTAGTCATTCTAGTATTTCTTTAAATATTTTTGTTAAGATTTTTTACAGTTTTTTGATAATATATTTATAAGTGAAAAGTCATTACTACTTAAATAAAGATTACAATATTTATATTAGAAAGTAAGGACGCTAATATTAGAAAAAGAATATTGACCACAAGGATATATTGATGAACAAAATCAAGTTCATATGTTTTTGTCTAATTTTGATTATTGAGTTGCCTGTTATTGTTTTCAATTTTGTAACAACAATTTAATTATATTATTCAGTAGTTTATACTATCGTCTAATATATGCCTTTCAAGGTTCCAAGGTACTTAAGTAAATTGATGTACTGTATCAGGTAGTAAGAAACGCATACCTGTTTTGTAACACCTGCAGTGTTTTTCTGTTTATAATATGGTAATTTTTGTACTGGGAAGCTATTTTATATCTAATTGAAAATATATTATAGCAGTATCATTCAATAATAAGTATTAATGTGTTTAAGATGATTATTAAATATTTTATCGATATTAATAGACTAATTATGTTTGAATGCGTATTGTTATGAATTGTTTAATATTTTGGTATAATAAAATTGATAAAAACTGATATAATTATCTATTCAGATATAGGAATTAAAATGTAGATGTTATTTTTAAGAGGGAAAAAATGTTCCTATAGTATATTTAAATACATATTTATAAATAATTGAATAATTATTACAGTTGGTAAATGTGTTAGAAACAAGTATATATTTATTAATCTATATTTGAAAATAATTTAATAACAATTATACTAATCATTAAAAGTTTATTATCTATCTGTTTCTTTTTTTCAGGATGAAGTATAGATATATAGAGATGGCTAAAATAATAACTGTATAAAAATACGACTGAGAAATATATGCTGAACTATATAAGATTGATAAAATATTTGTTTTTTTTGAAAACAGAATTTTGAGAATAGAAAAATGAAGTAGGTAGTCAAAAAACCGGTTTCATTTTGCCTATAATATAAAGATAATCGAAACAAACGACGAAACGATAACTTATTTAAAGTAAGTATAAATTATTATTTTTTTATTAACATGAACGAAGATATATAGACCAGTACTGGTAAACAGGAATGTATTTATTAATTAAAAAATAAAAAATAAATAGAGATTAGTGGTTCTGGTAAATACTTTATATCAGCTGGTTTTATAACTAATTTTTTTTTGTTACTTTGATATTAGATTACAACATTTTTGCAAATAAAATTAGATTTTAATAATGTTTATTTAATGGAACTATTCAACAGATTTATTATATATACGTAAATATTATTTTAACTAAATATAATTGACAATAAAATAATCTGAAATGTCATCACAATATTTATACAAATTTATCTAAATTTATAGTTTTAATATTAATTTATAATTGCTCTTAAAAATAAATTAATTTTTAGAAAGATTTATCATAAGGAAGACAGTGGTAATTTCAATAATATTAAAATATATTTCATATATACTAGTATTAGTTTATATTATGTAGAATATGTATTAATTTTATTAGGAGATTAATTTTTTCTTTAATTGAAACATCTTTTGTAACTAGCACAGTAGATATATATTTAACTATTTTTTCAAAATAAATAAATAAATACAGAAATATAAATTATTTACGAATGTAGAAGTGAAAATATAAATTATGCATAAGATACTATAATCTGTGATTTAGAAGTTCTAATTGGAATCCAAGATATTAGTTATTTTTTAATATCAATATTATTTTGGTTTGAAGAGATTTATTTTTATTTGTTACTATATATATATATATATATATATATATATATATATATATATATATATACAGTTTTTTAATATTTATTTATATAAAGATTTATAATATTTATTTATTAAAAATAAATAATTTTTTAATAAACATATTTTATTGTTCATTTAAATTGTTTAACACAAAGTAACTATGTAATACATTATATATTATTGTAAATATTAAAATAATGTATTTTGATATACTTTTAATTTATATGAGAATTTCGAGTTTGAGGTTTATTAAGATGTTTATTTAAAATAGATGAATTAAAATTGTTTTCAATACATAATTAAATTTATTTATAATATACAAGTGTACATAAAAAGTACAGGGAACGTTTCTGTATACAAAAATAACTCAAACATTTTTTTGAAAAAACTATCATTTCCCTTTATAATGAGTTTGAAAATGTAAACATATGGATTTTCATTCTATAAAAATACTTTATGAAGATAATAATTAACAAAGTAAATTTAAAGACATTATTATTATTTATATTTCAAAACGAAATTATACTTTTTTTGTTAAATGATTATTTTGTAACTAATTATTATTATGATAAGAAGAAAATTAATAAAACAGAACAACTGCGAATTTTTGAAGAATATTTTAAATATTTTTTCAATTTTAATCAGTCGTTTTAATTTTTTCATTGCCATATAATAAAGCATTATCGATATTTGATATTAACTTTTATTATATATATATATATATATATATATATATATATATATATATATATATATGAATTAAATATTAACATAATTAAAAAGTAAAAACAGACTTTACTTTTTTCAAAATATTTTCATAAAAATAACATATAAAGAGTTTTGAAATAATTCTATGCAGCTCTCAACATAACGTTTCTATCATTAATCTACAAATTCCAAGAACTTTGTCTAGATTGATTATATTGTATATTAAAAGTAATAGTGAAATTTAGATCCTTATTTTGACTTTCACGTTGAAAGTGTTAGTGTTAATTTATATATTAAATTAAAAGGTTAAATAATCTACTATAAATAAGATAGTATTAGTTACTATTATATATATATATATATAATTGTAGAAATATGCATGTGTGTATATAGTAGTATATAGATGGTAAATAATGGCTTGGTGTTAAAATTACAGTTACAAATAAGGGAATGCAATATTTTGCTAACAGTACGTTCTTCAAGAGACCAGTAATAAGTACATGCATGCATATAAATATTAATAATAACTTTAAATAATTTTTGTCATAAAAAATATTATTTCACAAAAAATGTTCAATTATTTTAAATATATTCATATATATTTTTTGATATATATATATAGAAATGTTATTGTAGTTTTATTTATGTAATAATAATGATATTTCTTATTTAACAGTTTCACTATTTCATATATAATCACTTAATATTTTAATTATTTATTTTAATATAGTGCTAATATATAGAATAACATTACATTCATTGCTAAACAAAAATGTTGTTTCTAATATATTTATTATTAAGAATCTTAAGAACATACTTTTATACCCAATACCTTATTTTGTTATTTTCAATAATAATTAATATAGAGGATTAACGGTATTTATAAAAGGATGCTTTTTTATAGTGTATTAAGTATTTAAAGTAGTAACACTATATATATATATATATAAAGTAATACATTTTATTCATTTTTATTTTACTTGGACAACTATTATTTTAATACATTTTATTCAAAATTTTAAATATTTGTTACACTTAATTACATTCTTAATTGTAACAAATGTTAGTGATTGTAAAATTAATATGAAAATATTTTAATTTAATTATGAATAATATAGGCATGTATACAAAAACGCAATTGCATGTGTATGTATATATATATATAATATAAATGTTTTTATAAATGTTTTTTTATATGTGTAAATTAATTAATTGCACTTACCAATAGAAAGAGTATGTATATAAAACAACAACGCCGCATAATTACGCCGAATTTTAACTATGTTATAGAAGTAAATTGTTAAATAAATATGTGTAGAAGAATGCTCATTGATTTTCAAACTTTTGCACAGGATTAAACTATAAAATTTAAATTAATATCGTATTTTACGTGCATTTTCATTTCGTACCAGTCACTATACTAGACAAATGTCAAAGATAACTGGCGATCATGGTATCGAATAAAATGAGTAAAGATATGGTGGGGATGACAACAAGGTATCATTTACGACTTTCAATAAATAAACAGCTCTTAGGAGGGGCAGGTTATTAAATGTTTTTGTATTTAGAAGAAAATCTTTTTCTATTCTTGGTAAAAAGATCAGGTAAATAGAATCTAAGGGGAAAATATAAATAAAAATATAATCATCAGATAAATAAGAGATATAAATAAACACTTATTCGAATAAGAAATAATTGCACAGAAGAAAATAGAAGAATACAGAAATAAATGTCGTTTTGCTGGCTTTTAATTTAATTATGATTTATTGTAGACTTGCAGTTCATAATAAATTATAGTTCTATACAAAAATATAATTACGAGAATTAAGGTAATAGCTATATAATTATGCAAAATTAATATACGAAAGTCCTACAAAAAATATCAGTTATTTACATAAATTCCTAATTTATTAGGAATTTCATTTCATCAAAGAATGTGACATTTTTCCTTATCTCAGCATTTTTTAATATTATTATTATTACAAAAAATTGTTAAGCTTTAAAGCAATCTATTTCCCTATTTTAACCCTTACCGAATTACCTAATTTTTCAAAACTATCGCCAGCAGATTAATGATATCTTACGGGAATATTTTTATTATCGCGAATATGGCAGCATTCGTTCGCTAAGGGTTAACATTATTATTTTTAAGTATAAAAAGAGTCTATGGTATGTCTTACCATTTGTAATGCGTTCAATTTCATTTTGGAATTTGGATAATGTGTAAATTCGTAACCAATTATATTTAAATAAAAAGAATCTAGAAAATATTAAGATACTCTATGCTGTCTTGAGATTGTACAAAGAAAAGGAAGAAATATAATACTAATATGAGAGAAAAAAGCACATATTATTTTTATGAAAAATAATTAAGTTAAATTTAATAAGAATTTCATTTAAAAATATTCCATTTTATGAATATACTTTTTTAAAATACTATTTTTAAGGAATACTCATTATAAGAATTGAATGCATTTCGATAAAATAATATG